>JANIJG010019434.1:79116-125290 GCA_024611175.1 Megaceryle torquata
CACTGGAATGGGCTCCCCAGAGAGGTTGTGGAGTCTCCTTCTCTGGAGATTTTCAAAACCTGCCTGGATGTGTTCCTATGTGACCTGTGCTAGATTATATGGTCCTGCTCTGACAGGGGGTTGGACTCGAAGATCTCCAAGATCCCTTCCAACCCCTGACATCCTGTGATACCTGTGATATGTAGCAAGTGAGATGTTCACCTGATGCTGATCCCTGTAGCTCACTGATTGCAGTGAGAGATTTACAGATTAGGGCTAGCTGAAGGTTTTTTCATGCTGCATAGAGACATGTATATGTATGAAGGAATATGCATGTTAAAATAATTCAGATTAAACACTAACAGAGTATAAATCCAAAGACTGACATTATTTGGCCCTGCAATTACCTGCATGCATTGTGCTACCTTAAAATACTGGTAGGTGAGGCAGTAAAAACCAGTCAGCATGAGAAGCAGTCTGAACACAGATATCCTACGTGGAGTCCATGCTCTTGTGCTCACCCTCTCCAGCACCACAGCTTTGCCAGCTGAGCAACTAGCCTGGCACATTCACCAGGCCTATATCCCACTTGCAAAGTAAAAAGTGTTAGCTTTAAATGGTGCTACAGTGCCTGTATTTTGCTGCTGCTCCCAATGGATAATAGACATGAAACTAAGTTAGCTCAAATACTGAGGAGCCAGAGGAAAGCATAACTAAAACTGTCCTTAGAAATCCTCTCAGCCTCCCTTGAGCTTTATTTCTCAGTATGCAGCTCAGAAAAGTTCACCTTTTGGCATGGTGGGAACTGGAGTGTAAAGGCAGATCCCACTTCAGATTATTTATTCATCCTGGAAATGTTTCCTGTTCAGTACACAAAGATCTTGAAGAAGACTAAGACAACTACCACAAACAGACTGCCCTCCATCATCCCTGGGTACCATGCACAAGGACACACGAGCTCTCAGCTGCTCCTGGTTACATTTTACAGCAAAGCTGAACTATTGTGAAGCCTCAAATGGAAAAAAAGGCAAACTAGCACCTAATGGCTGGCGAAAGAAAAATTGTTCTTTCTGATTTAACATCACGGGCACTTGCATTTTTGATGTCCCACAGCACTCCAGAGTCACCACACCAAAAGCATCTCAGTCCCACAGCCCAGTCCTGTGGCAGCACTACACTGACTTTTGGGACACAGGTAGGCAAAGCAGGCAGCAGTGCTTGTGGGGGCTGCACTTACAGTGTGTAAGGATCACCTATTTTTTCATAGCTAAAACTTGTCTGGGAGTAATAGCTTTAATTCTGCTCTGTAGTAGCACCATGTTAATTGTTAGATGCTGAGGCATTTAAATGCCTATCATTGTGGATTAAGCTAAGCCAAAACTTAAACCTTTCTTTAAGCTTATTTTGTTCTTTTTCTTCCTTGGTATCAGTGTTGCCAAAGGAAAGTTTTCTACTGAAGGAGAAGCTTAGTAGAAAGAAGTATGAAGAAGAAGAGAATAAACGTCAATCATTAGCATAATAAATTAAATAAATTCAATATAAATAATAATAAATGTAGACACAAATTTTCTGTGGCTATTAGTTACAGAAATAAGCACGGAGAAGGAACCTGGAGTAATGTTGGGTTTGTGCTTTGAGAGCATGTGACTAGTGAAGCTTCAGGCTCTTGCTGTGATATTAATGATTGTTATGCAAGATGCATTAAGAGATAGTCATCAAGCCCTTGGCTACTGGTGAATGGCTCAGTAACCACAGCATGTATTCGTAATCTCCCAGTGTTTCATGATGGAAGCAAGCAAGCAAGTATAAGAATCTCATACTCTAAAAGTTAAAAGGTTTAAATTATTTAAGTTTAACCTTAATTTTTAATTTCCTACATTAACAACACTTGATTTTTTTATAGTTAGAATAGCATCATAATGTATTTTGCCCTCAATTCTATGGATGTTCTCATCTTAACATTGCTTTTGTTTGGCAATAATGTAAGAGAGAAGGCTGATTACAAGTTGTTTATGCATGTACATAAATACACATGCATGAAGTAAGGCTATACAATGAGCTACGTCTAAAAAATGAGTTGAAGTCTTCCATCCTTCTCATTCCACAGCCCGAGCTCTTTGTGGTCAACATCCCGACCCCACGCCGCTGCTCATGAGGTGGGAGGGGTTGCCCCTGCACTTTGTCTCCACATGTCCCTGAACATGACATGAGTTTGGTGTGATCCTAAAGCCAGTGGCACCTGAGTTTTGGCAAGATGGAAGGAGAGAACACAACATACTCACCCCAGGCCTCTTCCAGATGAAGGGAACGGGTGGTTTTTCAGTGAAGAAGAGAGAGGAGTTGCAGGCAGGGAAGTCAGGGTCCTCAAAGAGGACCCCCCTGCGCAGGCACTCCTGCTTCAGTTCCTTGTAGACCTTCCCTGAGCTGTGGGTGGTACGTGCAGCCCCAGGCAGCATGGGTGGCCTCGGCTTGGAGTCCCGGTACAGGTAGGGCATGGCTCCCTCCTGCCTGCCAGAGAGATCCCGGGGAGCCGAGGCTTAGCAGGTCGGGGTGCAGGGTGCAAAAAGAGGTGAGGAACAGAAAGAAAAAGCAGAGGGAGCAACAATACCTCTAGTGCCTTGTGAAGGAAAAGAGGGAGTAAAGCTTGCTGTGGGGGAGATGGTGATGTCCTCCAGCCCTCTTTGTTGCACCTCCTTCAACAGCAGTGCAAGATTTACCTTCTGACTGCTCTGAGAAGCAGCAGGGACAAACAACACCCTGAAAGCAAACAGGGAAGCAAAGTGGCTGGCCCTGGCCACACCAGGAGCGGGAGCGGCCAGGTGGTGCCCTGTCCTCCCCTGGGGCAGAGCCCTGCAGGGAAGGGTGTGCATGGGACCTGGTGCTGCTCCCTGGTGGGCATGGCCTGGGTGGGAGGTTGCCACCGGGCCGGGGATGGCTTCAAGATATGCAGCACCCAGACAAAACCCTTGAGTTGTGAGGTGACAATGAGACCTGGGAGAGAAAGCAGAGCCATGCGGTGGGGTGTAGCTGCTGTGCAGTTTTGCCCTGTTTCTGGCAGGTGAGACAGCAGCCTGGAGTTACCAGTGGCAGGGTCATCTCAGCTGGCAGGTGTTGTCCGGGTTGGATGACATGCAGGAGGGACAACAGGGTGGAGAGGTGGCAATGGCCAGGGTTGCTCTGCCAGCAGGGGTCTGGCCAAAGGGCAAGGGATGGGTGTGTGCAGGAGGGATGATGGTAGATACTGGAGAGGGCTCAGAGCAAGACATGTACCAAGCAGCAGGGCAAGCCCAGGGGAAGCGACAGGAAATGTTACCCTGAGGAGGGATTTTAATGAGCCATGCATTGAAGGAGTTCTGTGTGCATTGTAACATGGGATTTTAAAAAATACATACATGCTTGCTGCTGGTTTCCAGGTTTCATGATTTTGTTCACCCACTGCTGTCCTGCTTCTGCTGCCCAGCTTTTACCTGCAGCATCGTATCTCATGTTGGACAGTAAAACACTGTGCTGGAGAGAATGCCAGTCAACACACTGTGGATGGTCTGAAGGAGTAACAGCAACGCTCGGAGCCAGATGGGCATGGATATTCCTCTCTGCTTGGAAAGGGAAGTTCCTCTCGGAACAAATTACAGTTCCTGTAATACAAAACACAGTCCTGAGTAAAAACAATGCTCAGCCTCCCTTTGCTTTAATTGTCCTTTTGGTGGACCAGTCAAGCTTGCTGCCAAGAGATGATTTATGGAGAGTAAATAGGTAAAACCTAATTAGTTCCTTTCTATTCTGCTATTTTTCACAGCAGTGCTGTGAGGAAGGCTTTCTTTTTCAGAGAATATATTTCCATGTTTATTCACCATAATTGCATCTATTGTTGATGTCTGCAGACACCCTGCTATGACCGAGTTCCTATTGTCCAAATGTATGGATGCTGTCCAAACGTGTGAGAAAAGGCAAGCCTGGCTCTCCAAATGTGGCCTTCCTTTGACTGAACTTTAGGTCTGTGCAATAGACCCCAAGCTACTCATCTCAGCTTTTTCAACACTCAGTGCAGAAGATCATCACCTCCAGAAAGTGACTCACTATCATCCATATGATCCTGCTGATGATGGCCGTGTCTTTTGTTTGCCTGTAGATGGATTCTCATGGACTAGCTTAGGGTAGATGCCCAGCTTTTAATTGCATACAGCCAAGTGAGAAGGAACCCAGCCATGATGCTAAGGTGAGTGAAAGGCATTTAAGCGGTCAGACAAGCCCAGGGGTGCAACATATCCAACATCTCAGATTCAGCCAGTGGACTTATTTTATACACAACACTCCTGCATGGGCTGTACACCAGATTAACATGATGACTGAAGAAGCAGATGTTCAGCATCCTGGACATGCAGCCTCCACAACTGCTGTGGCCCAAAGAGAGTAAGTATGGTAGATTTTAACACTCCCTGGAACAGCAGGTGAACACAGACAGAAAGAGGCTGTGTACATTTTCATTTGGCACGCTGTTGCAACAGACATATTGTGACATTAAAGCAATAAAAGACAGCCCTGAGTAATAAAGTCCTTCCTCCCATGATTACACTGTCTCAGGGAACAGTAAACCTCCAGCCCACTGGCCCTCTCCCAGCAGGGGGGATAGGGCAGGTTTGGCCTTGGCCTTGGCAATGAAGGTGCTGCCGACCAAGAAATAGATATCAGCTGGAATGCAATTAATTCCCAACAGACCACCTCTGGACATCATTAGGTTCCTGCCGTCTGCAAAGATGTCTCTGTGAGCCACACCACCAGGGAAGATTTCAAGGTAACAGTGTAGCAGCACAAGTGATGCACAGGCTGGCCATCTATGTTAAAGCTGACTGGCATTTTCTTCCAGGCACCATCATTAAATGCTGAAACACCAGGAGTTTTATCTTTCACCTTTAACTATAGTTCCAAAGCACACAGAGAGTGTGAAAAACAGTATAATTGCAATTGGCCACAGGCATTGCCCTTCTGCACAGCCACACTGCTCATCCCACAGCATCCACAGAGGGGACCAGGTGGGCATTACACTGAAGAAGTGGTGGCCTGGTGTAGTATCCTCTGCCAAGGGCAGAGCCTCAGGCACACTGATAGGAACAGGAGCACAGAATCCTGTAATTTCTTTTCCTGTCATCATTACTATCAGGTCAGACTTCCTTGGATCTTGTTTACACCAAGAAGGCAGAAAGTTTGATTTGGTTTTCTGTGGTTTTAACTGCTTTTTAGCTAAGAGAGACTCATATTCTCTCTCTCTCCATCTGTAATTCATGGAATAAAAGGTGACATAAGGCAAACCCAAAAGGTGATGTAGGAAAATACAATTTTCAACTTCTCCTCAGCCTTAGCATTATGCTACAGCTCTGACTTTCAGCCCCGGCTTTTCATCATCTGGCATGTGCTTTTGAGTCACATGTAATTCCTTCCCCATTAACATCAGGTGGACCCTGGTCATTCAGGATTTGAAGTTGGTTATTCTAATGACAGTAACCTGATTAAGTCTTTCATAAGCCAGTTGTCATTAAACCTCATGCCCTGTCATCATTTTAATGTTGGAGGGTTTATCCATAGCCTTTAACCCGACTGATCTGATGTCCTCTACTTCTTGTTGCCTGCTGGCTAAGCCTCTTCAGTATCATCTGACCTTCTCCAAAGGACTGGTTTAGGCTAGATTATATCATTTTGTGCTCTTTCTCTGGGGGTTTGAGAGACATGCCTATTTTTTTCTTGGTCCCTTTATAGCTCTCTTTTTATTTGCAAAGATTTAAGGGTAGATGTTATTATGTGAACTGAGGTTCCACCTGTAATGCTCAGCAGTTCTCTGCCCTTCCTTTCTCCTTTGAATTTGTACAGAGTTATATAAAACATCTTTGTTCTGTCTCTGAGATTAGTCTCATTTCATACCACTTGGCACCCTCTGAACCCTGCATTGATTTGAATCCAAATGCCACAGTCACGGTCACATGAAACCATGCTCTTTCTTACACTTTCCATTACTTTGGCTCATTGCAGAGCATGGACTTCTGCCCGGTGGCTTGCAGCCTGGCAGGCTTTGCACATGCTCCTGAACGCATCTTTGGAAACTGGGGACATGTTATATTGCTGTAACAACAGCTGAGACCAGAAGAAACTGAGTGCAGCTTGGGGCTGATTTTCGAGGCCTTTTCCTTCAGCTTCCAGCAGTAAGGTAATAGGCACTTTCTCTGGTGTTTCCAGGGTTTACTACTGAGGGGCTGCAGCATCCTTCTCTCTCTCATTTCCAGAGGCAGAAGTGAGGAGGGAGGATGGGTGAGAAAGGTCACACAGGGCTTTAGGGGTTGTGCAGGGACTGTAAGCCATGCCTGAGGACTAGACAGCCTGATAAAATGTCATGGACAGCATAGTGAAAAACACTGGAGATCAATGACAAAAAGGGTACTGGAAATCAAGGGAAGGGGTTTTAAGAAGTGCCTTTTGAAAATCCTGCTCTGAGATGGTTAAAGAAAAAAAAA
The DNA here is from genome assembly GCA_024611175.1 of Megaceryle torquata. Taxonomy (NCBI): domain Eukaryota; kingdom Metazoa; phylum Chordata; class Aves; order Coraciiformes; family Cerylidae; genus Megaceryle; species Megaceryle torquata. The sequence continues at coordinate 85,596 of JANIJG010019434.1, forward strand.
ATCTCAAAGGAAATAACAGTTTAATTCAAAGGAGCATCCTAAAATTGCAGTGAATGTTCATTATCATTTTGCATAATGGTGAGAGGCCAGAGCCTGGCTGCTTTCTCTATGCTGTGTGATGATAGCAAAAGGTCCTTCTCATAAAGAGACATCAATCCCAAGTGTAGTCTTCGGAATAATCCATGCTCACATCACCTGCAGATTTGCATCACTGTCATGCAAAGCTATAAAATGGTGAGATGGGGCAGACATCTCATGGACATCAGAGCTGCCGCCCTGAGTGGAGACACCCACCATTGCTCACCTTGCCCACGTTACCCCCATCCTTACAGCACCCCAAGGCTGGGAAGCATCTCTGCTCTGCTTGTCCCCTTTCTGTCCAATGTCCCCGATGGGGTACCTCCCCCTTTGCATACCCAGAAAGAAATATGAAATGTACGTTCTTGTGTGCTTTGGTAAGTAATAAACAACATTATCTGTGCTGGCAGCTGAAATACCATCATTAGACAGCCATCTAAGTGCTTTACCCAGCCAAACAGGCACAGCTTTCTGAGATGTTGCTCCAGGCTTATGTCAGAGCTAAGCACACACCTCTGCATGAAATCATTACTTTGGAGGAGAGGCCATTCTACAAACAAAAGAGGGCTTTTAGGATTATTTTTATTCTTTTTCTTTTGACTGTGAAACACCAAGTGGCAGTGTGGGAATGAAGCCAAGTTGCAGCATGTCTTCAACACCCGACATCAGAGGCAATCCCTACAGGAGCTCAGATTTTCCTGGGAGAATAGCTGTAAAAGCACCCACTGATCTTTTTTTTTTTTTTTTTTTTTCTCCCCAGGGTGGGTGAGAAGCTTATGGTTTTCAGAGGCTTTCATCATGGTGCATTTCAGCCTGCTGACCAGGAGGCAATCTTAATTCTTTTCTCACTAGGAATATCCTGGGCTGAATTTCCTGTTCCTCAGCTTTATCCCTTAAGCAGTAAGTTAAAATGTTAGTTCATGTTTTTTACAGTTAGCATTGAAAAGGTGGAAAAATAAAGCAAAGTAAAAATAGAATGAACCCAAAACTGGAGCAAACATTTAAACCCTTGCTTAAAAGTCATCCAGTAAAAACAAAAGAGCAGGAAATTGTGATCTGCAAGAAGACGGATTTTTGCCACTTACTGAAACCCCAGAAAACGTCAATAACAAGCTCTTTCCTGTACAAAACCACCACTGGCTTCAAAGTTAACTTTTTCCTCGTCTCGTTTTCAGAATTATTGGTATAACAAAATCCGGTAAGATAATAACTTTTCCAAATGTTGTTGGCAGCGGAGTCGTGACGGCCGCCGCGGAGCCGGGAGCGGCTCTGCGGAGCCGGGAGCGGCGCTGCGGAGCCGGGAGCGATGCTGCGGAGCCGGGAGCGGCGCTGCGGAGCTGGAAGCGATGCTGCGGAGCTGGGAGCGGCACTGCGGAGCCGCTCCGCATGGAGGCAGCTTCGGCTTAGGAGAGAGGGATCTGCTGCCGTCCCTGCAGGGAGGCACCCGCGGGGTTAGCGCCCGTCGTCACCCCGAAAACTTTAGACCTGGGAATAGTTCCGCACTGGTGCTGGCATGGGAAATTTGTTCCCAATTCAGAGTGGCGTGGCTGGAACTCGGCCTGAAGGAGGTGATGGATCTGCACAGCAGTCCCGAGGAGAGAGATCCTGCGAGTCTCTCGCCTTAATGTAATGCAGCCTGGCTCAGGCTCCTTCTCTGCTTTCTACATTTCCATTTTCCTACCAGAGCCTGAGAAACAGACGGAGTCCAGCGTGGACAACACTTCTGCTATCATCAGTTGGGCATCCCTCAAATTAAAGTGACTCTGAAAGCCACAGCCTTACCTCAGGTCACAAATGGATCTGTCCTTTTTTTTTTGTACTATAGATTATATTTGGAGCAGTGAAAATTGCTGCTGCTGTCCCGAGAGCCACAGTTTTGCCCCTGCAAGCTCTGTGGATGGCTGTGTGGGAGCTGCCTTTCTGTGGCTATGACTCCAGAAAATGGAAGACACCCGTAACCCCCCCAGGAGGGAAAAAGCCAGTCTGTTTCTCACTAATGAACTGCATAAGCACTATATGATTAAAATCACTCCTCAAGTGAGGCAGGAGACCACCACAGAAAATCTTTTCAGAGGAACACTGAATAGCAGCCAAAATAATGGAGTCCTGCTGCTCATAACTATTCGCCCACCCAGAACAAGAAGCTGTGGGAAGAGGAGCAGAAGGAATGGTGGAAGTAGCTTGAGAGAGGGTGGGGAGAATCAAAGGGAACTTGAATATGCACAGGGAATAGGGGTATTGTGGCTTCCAAAGGTATTTTTATGGCTACACTTTGAATTTCCAGGCTAGGAGACAACAACTGTCATGCGTGGTGCCCTGAGGATGATCTGGCTTAGGACCAAAATGTGCAATGAGAGTTTCAAAGTCCCAGTAGTGCCAGCAAAGATTAGCCTCTGATAGACTCACATAGAGGATTCCCCAGGCAGTAAATATTCACTGAGCTTTATGCAGCAACCTTGCAATACTGAGGGGAGCAGGATGTTTCATGGTAGAGATTTTTGGAGATGAATATTGTGGCATCTCACAGACAGTGATCACCTGGCTGCTCCGCTTGCTCATCTGGGGAAACAGCTTCAGGACTTCAGTGTCTGATCCAGCTGGGAAATGTTGGGACAGTGAAAAATCCCTCACCAACACAAAGGCATCCATCAGGAGAGTGTCATGAAAAGTGCGTATATTCTGATAATAAAGCTGGCCCCAGCTCTTTGGGGCAGGCATCTCACTGTGAAGGCACCACCATCCCTGCTCCTCTGCATTACATCTCTCATCTAAGGGATGGAGATACAGCATGATTCAATAGGCAACAGGCTAGGCTGAGAGTCAGGAAACCTGGCTGCTTGTCCTTGGGATGCTGCCAAACTGTTGCATGACTGAAGGTGAATAACATATCTACGGTTTGCTCTGTCCTGGCTGCTTTGGTCCAGGAGTATCTCTTGTTCCTCACAGGCACAGCGTCTGCCACAGGGAAGGACCCAAAATCAATTTTAGATCACCAATACAACTATTAGACTACAAAGTATTTTGAGATTCTCAAGGTAGGAGAGGGGTTCCCTTTGCCCACTCATATCGGGCACACAGTCATGCCTCTGTGTGCTTGTGCAGGCCATTCTTAAAATGCTGTTAAAAAATGTGTCTTCCACTGGGAGAGGAAAAAATTACAAACATTTCAAACAATCTCTACACTCAGTGCCTGCAAACAGAAGCCATAACAAACCAAATGTAATTATAAGCTGGAACAACACATGCTAGTGTTAATATAAGCTCATTTGGGGATTAAATCATTAGAAGAGCTCCACAGATAGGGGATCATCGGCACACAAACATCCCTTAAGGGGACTGTTCCTTGAGAAGCAGAAAGAGATGTAGAGATGGTGATGCTCCCTCCTCCATCATGGAGGGTTTGCAGCACCACCAGGGCAGTGGCTGCTGGGGCAGTCGGCACAGCCAGGGCACCTCTCGTCCTGTGAGGAGGGGGAGTCATGGAGTCATGCCACACATGCCCTTTCGGGGAAGTGCCCAGCTACCTCAGTCTGTTCTCTGGCCACCCACTCACAATGTGAATTTTGGCATCATCCAGACCGGCACACTGCATCCCGCTGCACAGGAGTGGCAGATGTGGTTGGGGTTTGTAGCAGCCACGTTACTGATTTTTCCATTGTTGTTTGCCATGAGAACCTGTGGCAGAAGCGGGATAATCTCTCTCTTTCATCATCTGTACTTTGAATGCTATTATTGAAAAGCATTTTTGCAATCCTCTTTACACAAAAGATTGGGCAAGCTGAGTACATCCCCCTTGCTCACAAGCTGCTTTCACAGAAAAGTGGTTCCAGCCAACAAGGTAAGGTGTACAGAGAAAACATGGGAAAAATCACATACAAATCTATTCCTCATTAAAGTTTTATTAAATAGTTAAAAAAACAAACAAACAAACAAACAAAAAACAACAACAAACCCCCCCAACTGTGCACATCCTTTCCTCACCAGAGACAGCAAGAATAAACAGATAAAATCAGGCCCATGGCATTTTGCCACAGTTCTCACAGAACAGGGGCAAAATTGGTTTGCTGATTTATAGAAGCCTGCCTGAAATGTTTCCAGGGTTGTACCCCTTCTCCCCTATTTATTTACTCTAGAGAAAGTCACCAAGTGCTTTGTGTGCAGTTGGAGTGAGAACAGAGCCCAAAAGTCTGGCAGGAGACAGAGATAGAGGCACATTTCAGATCCCAGTGCAGTAACTCTGCCACTAGTTAGCACAGGTACCCTGATTAAGAGAGAAAAAAACCCTGAAAAATGGCATAATAAGAGTCTACCCACAGTTTCTGAAAAATTTTCATATTTTCCAGGGCTTACATTGATTTTGAAGAGACAGGAGCATGTTCCTAAACATACCGTGCACAGGAGCACAGCCCAGCAACACTGAGGCTGAGAGTCAGATTTGCTGTGTGTGATGTGTCACTGGCATAGCTCTATTGAAAGAGTATTTCCAATTTTTGTAGAATGAGATAGAGATACCTCAGCTCAGGAATCTCTATTTCCATCACAAGTTGAAGACAAATCCACAGAGAGGAGTGCAAGAGCTGTTATATGGTACGAACTAAAATTCATGACAGCTGGCTGCCTGGGGATTTCCCAAGCTGGCAATCGTACCTGGGCCATCATGCTCTTCAGCCTCCAATGGCCATACCCTCTGTGATTTCTTTTGATCTCTTTTTGGACCAGCTAAGACTTTTGGTCTCCACAGCATCCTATGGCAGTGCATTCTCCAGTTTATACATGTGAAAGGGCTTTTCTTTTTATTTGCATTTGCTACCTGATAATTTTCCTGGGAACCAACTGATTCTGGCATTATTACAAAGCAGTGATTCATGGCTTTCTGTTCATCTTCATAATTTTATATTTATACTCCCCATACCAGTAGTTTCTCTTCCAAACTGAAGCATCTTGGTCTCTGTAGGTACTTGGCTGTTGTACAAAGGTTTTTTCTGTATGTCTCACACACAGTGGTCCTTCCACCATCATGACTGCCTGCCACACCTGGGGCAACCACTGCACCAGCCAATGAAGCAATATTCCCTGTCTTCCTGTTGTCAGATCCTCCCACATGGGCATTCTCTTTTGCCTTTCCTTCCTGTCCTTTTCCCAGTGGCTGTTTGCCCTCTCCATTGGGGGTCTTTTCCAGACCCCATGCTCTCTTTCTTTACCAAAGCAGAAGAGATAGGAAACATTACGAATGTTGATGGGGTGTAGAGGTCTAGGATTACCAGTGTCAATCCACACATTGTATAGAGGAACAGTTTGTGACCTACTTCTCACTCAAGATGCTTTTGGTCTTAAAAAAAGAAACTCTCAAATTTAGTAATGATTGATATATGACCATGTACATGTTTCTATGTCTGAGTCAGCCATATATTAATTCATAATCTATGTAGGTCAGACATGCCAACTCAACCTACGAAAAGCACATGTGAAGGTCTGTGGTCTGAGGTTATGAGCTGAGTAATTTATTATCCCTCTTACAGGACTCCCACTGTAACTGCACAGAAGACAAGAACATCATTGCAGGATTATGTCTGGTCCCCTTTGAGTTCAGATCCCAGAGCAAAATTTGGGAAATCTGGAAAACAAACTGAAAAAAAATAGAAAAAAATATTTACTATTGTCTCTGCACAAAGTGCTGAATTTTATACAGCTTTTCACAGAACAATCTGGATCCACGAAAACACTTTTCAACAGAGTGGAGACAAAACGTTCTTCAGTGAAAGAATAGCTGGCTGATCAATTGAAATTCTAGCTCGGACAAAATAATTTTCCCATTCAAGACTGAACAGCACATAGGCTGTAGGGTTAGTGTTCTTCTGATAGGGTTAAAATTTCTGAAGCTTATTTGACAGTATTTACAGGAAGAAGTGCTAGCAGCACCATCACAGAGAAAGTTTCATAGGGCAGGGGAGTGCTTCCCCATTAGTACTTCAGAAGAGCAAGGCTGACCAAGAGGTTCAATCCCTCTGAGCATGGCTGCAAGGGAACCCATAACTGCAGCACCAGTGTTTTTCCACCCCTCTTTGCTCCTGCTCAGCAACGACCATGAATAACAAGCAGGAAAAACAGAGGCAGGTTTTGAAGAGAAATGAGGGCAGTGGAGGGGAGGAGGGAGGGCACTGCTTATACAAGAGCGGGTATAAAAGGGGTAGCAGAGTACCCCTCCAAACCCGTGACGAGTCGGGCAACAGGAGAGCATGAACCTCTTCACTGAACAGCAGGTTTGAGAGGTCTGTGTTTCTTTGTACTTTTGCTGTGGCTGTTGCAGGGAGAGATTTGTTAGGAAACGTGCGTGGGCCCAGGGCTTGCTTTGCACAGGGGATGCCTGTAGGAATAACTTTGCTTTCACATTCTTTGGTTCCTAGTTGCCAGAAAGTTTGGCCCAATGCAGTTTTTCTGGCACAGCTCTCTTCAGGGAGCCAAATCCTCAGACACCAGAGCCAAAGGGCAGGATAGAGACTGTCTTCCTTCTGATGTTGAAGCTCTATCTTTAAGCACACACTCGTTTCTAAAACCATGGCAACCCTACAAAAAAACCCCTGAAGACAGGGTCTACATAGAGTAATTGGAATAATGCTCATGCATCCCCGCTTAGAAATGGCTCAGAAGTAAAATGAAAGACTAACTGTAATTAAGTCCTACTAGAATAAAATATGTTCCAGGTGTAGCTGTCTATGTTCTTCATAGTCTGAAAGCTTCTCTGTTAGTAGAAACTGTGAGAAGATAAAAGACAAAGATCTAAGAAATGTGCTAGTGTGTGATGTGACTTAATAAGGGAATATTAATTGAGTAAGCATAAGTGACTGGCAAATTGGGGGAAGTTGTGTCTCTTTGTAGTAGGGCATGAAGGCAAGGTGAAATCAAAGACTCTCCTCATTCCTCAGGCCAGGCAAATTCCCAGAGGTCCAAAGCAGGAGGAGCACTGCAGAGAAAACAGGTCATTGAACATTTTTGGTGAAACTATTTTTTCTGGAGAAAGCTGAGTATTTTAATTGGTAACTTTATTGATTGGGGGGGAGGGAGAAAAACCTCTGTGCTCCTCAAAGACATTGACAATTTTTTTTGACACAAAACACTAGAACTAAGTGCACAAACACCAAAACATCCCCAAAGGTGAACTTGGCAAAAAAACCCATGAGAACTTTCAACTAACACCTGAACTTGCTTAATGTGACAGAGCCACCAGAGCACCACATTGGTGTTATCATTCAGGTGCCTCCTGTTCCCCCTCTTCTGTGGGGCAGCGTCCCCTGCAGCCAGGGATGCCTGATTTGAGGGTGCTACCTGTAGAAAAAGGAGACCACCAGCTGTAGCACAACTTGGTCATGGTCTGTAGGGGAACTGGAAGTAGGAGATACCCAGACAACAATGTCCTCTGGGTACTACAGCACAGAGGCATACTGATTTAAGGAAAAACACCTAATGTACAGTGGCTGCAAGTTATGTGATTTCTCCTTCCAGTGTTTATTGTCCACAGCAAACATGTAAGTCTGACAGGCATAGTATATGTTATTAGGATCACTTCTAGCTTATTAGCCAAAGTCAGTAACCCTTGTTAATAAGGATACTTTTCAGCTTTTTGCAGAACACAATGTGCCTTTCACTGAAACAGCCTTATTTTTTGTGTCCTTGATAATGAAAATACCAGGCCAGGTTTGCTGTTTCACTGTGTTCAAGCCTTGTCTAGGAGGATGAGGCAGACAAGCTACAGGTCACAGGTGTGGTGTGGTCTGGCCATTCATGCTCTTCTCTGGTGCCTAGTGCCTCATGTGGAGCCACAGGGGTGACAGTGCAGAAAATACAGATTTGGGCTGGGCTGCCTCTAAGGAATCAGCTTTTTCCCCAGCCTGCCTGTGGGATGGACTGTCTGAGGGAGAGGGGAAAAAAGGGGGTAGGTAACCCTAGCTCATTCTCTTAACATTTAGCTGAACAAAATGCAGTTTTAATGGAGGAACTGCTTCTCCTGTTACTTGGATCTGTGTCTGGGCTGCATGCATTTTATAGCTGTCTGGAGATGGTACAAATGCTCAGGGACCATTCTGTTGCCAGATGCTTCCTTGACTGAGATGCTCAGGCATTGAGACAACAAAACACCTTGAATATTTCAAGCTGCTTGTTTAAGCCTTGTGTGCATGCTGGTATATCATACATGCCTATGCTCAGAACTGCTTTCAGGTCTCGTTAGAACTAAGGTAATCAGACTGATTAAATGAAAATCGGGGCTGCAGAGACTGAAATTTCCCATCCCTTTGGTGTTAGGCACCTGGCACACAGTGCTTGTGCTGGCAGGACTTGGCTGTCTCTGTCTCCACCTTCAGCTCCACCAGCTCTGGCTGCTGAGATGCACTGAACACATCCCTCTCTTTCATCTCTCTGTCCTTGAACCTAACATGTAACTGGGCAGAGTGGTACAAACCACACCTGACTGACTTGCTAAAATCAGGGCACAAATGTTAAATCAGCCCAACTCCCATCAGAGCCATGGAATTTTAATGATTAAGTGTAACAGGGGCACTGAATGAGATGTGGTCTAACCCGAATACATCATCCACATTTTGATTCATTGTTTATTTGCTTAAGAAGAAGGGGCACACCAAAACTGAAGGACCATTTCAAAAGCAACAGAAAGATATCCAAATCCCACCCCTTTTTCCAAATAGGACTTTGGAAGCTGAGAATGAGAAGGATGAAGTCTCTGGGATCTGTCTCTGGCAACCAAATCCATCTCGCTTTCATCATTTCCTTCTCAGTACATTTTGTTTTGAAGAGGAAAAAGAACAAACTTTTGATCTTCTGGATAGATCAAGAGGGAAAGAAAGGGTAAAAATTGAGAGCTTAATCATTTTACTCTGCAGTAGCATATAAGTCCCAGTTACTGATGGGTACTCAGGCTGCAAGATAGAGATTAAAGACAATTTATACAAGAAGAAAAAAGTCTGATCCAACTGTACAACAAATACAGGTACAAAGAAACCTGTATTCCTTTTATTCTGGCCCAAAACAAACTGAGTTATTTTCAGCTCCTATAAACTGTTCTTCTGCATAGTAAAACGCCTGTGTCTGTCTTAGTAAATGTGTAACTGCATGCTACACAGACATGCTGAGTCCGGTTAAAGGTTGTGTATCCATCCCTGGAACTTTCTATGAAGCCAGTGTTAAGTTGTGTGCAGGTTTAATGGGGGTCCTGTCTGGCCTGAGCTAACTTTTTTCTGCCCCCCAGCCTGTGATGTAAAGTAGCTTTGCGCAATGTCACTGCAGACATGTAGAAAGGTCCCTCCTGGGGAAAGGGCATAAAGCTACCTGCAATCACGCCACGTTGCTCCAGGGAGAAGAGGTGTTGTGAGGAGCTTGCCCAAGGTGGGACAGTATCAGAAGGGCAGCACGCATCAGGACAGAGGCGAGTAAAGCACGTTTACTGGATTTGCTTTGAATGTCAGTTTCTCAACTCAGGTTCTCATACTTTTCTGTAAGTCTCAGGGCTGACTTCTTTAGGGAAATAGAGCATGCTGGCTTTCCACAGATGGAGCTTAGCGTAGGTGCTGAGAACTGCTCCTCTTGCTTCTGCTCAAGAGAAAAGAGCTGACGTGGTGGCTCTGGCAGCCACTAGTAGAAAACAGTGGTGCCTAATGGCACAGCCTGACTGGGTGGCACAGAGTCATCCCCTGTGCTGCTACAGGAAAGATTAAGAAATACTTCAAAATAATTGTATGATGGAGAGAACAGAGTGGGAAGGGCAATGCATCTAATTTGTGCCTTTTTGGTTTGTTTTTCTGAGCTGTCAATCTGGAAAGTGAAGCGGGTAGTCTAGAAATGCACCAGCAGTGGTTGAGCTAACTGTGAAGGTGCAGTTGGGAAGGCACATCCAAAGATAACTTTTTTATCTGGTCATAGGCAATGAAGAAGCTCTGTGATACATGTCACCTGCTGCCAGTAGGGCTAGGGACTTGAAGACAGCGCAGGATAAGCAGAGGGGACAGCAGCACTGACTGCTGCTGCCTTCATGCTGATGGGGTGGGAGTTAATGGGGAAGAGCAATCCTTGGATGAAGGCACAGGGCTGGAGATCTACAGCAGGTCCTCCCCTGCATGCCTCTCAGGAGCAAATAGTTTCAGGCCTGACTGACAGGCATGCACTAGGAAGACGCTCAGACGTCCCAAGGAACCATCACAACAGCAAAAACTCAATTTGCAAATCAAGCTGTTAGATAGGAGCCTACAGCCTGGGAATAGAGATGTGCATGCTAGCAGGCATATGTACTTAGCACAGCATGGCTCACTGCTACGCATCTGCACATCTCAGTTTTTGTATTTGCAAGAGAGTGGTGATACTGCAACCAGAGTTGCATTACTAAGTGTGAAATGCTTGGGAATCCCTCAGTGAAATCAATAAGGTAATACATTGTAAATCAGCCTGGGAAGATGCCAAGTCTTGAAGGGCTGGATTTAAAGCCAGACACTTCCACCCTGTGTAAATGAAAGTGTTGGTGAGACAGACATTGCACTTTGTCCTTTCAAAAGGCTCAGGCTACCCAAACTACAATACCTGACAAGCTGGCATGACTCAAAAAATCATGGAGAAAGAAAGCAGAGAGCAGAGCTTGGTTACTGGCAAGACTGTTAGCATTTTGCCCATCCAATGAGCTCTGCAGCTCTTTGAAAGGGCAAAACAGGGCGAACAAAGCTACAATAAACAAGAAATGACAAATAGAATAAAAATACAGCTCTGAATAGCAGTGTTTTGGTCAATGACAAGTGTTACAGGTGTGTATTTTCCAACACATTTGGAATTCAAATACCCAAATTCAAAGTCATATACTAGAAATCCAGGAAAGGTACAGAAAAGCTATTAGTTATCAAAAAATAGGGTAGATGAAAAGTGAGAACTATAAAAAAATCCCAAGTTTGTCAGTGCTTTTGCACATGTATGTGTGTGTGTGCCCATGACTTTCTGGTTCCCAACCTTCTGCTTTCCTTTGCTGAAATACCCATGACACCCATAACCAGTAAAATTCTCTACTTCTCATCAGGAAAAACATGAGCAGCAGGTAGTCTTTTACTGCAGGAGAAGACTGCCTATATAGTAGTGTAAAGCTCAGCTTACCCCTTCTAACTCTCTACTCAGATAAAGAAGGTGCTATGAAAACGGTCTCAGTGTTAGTACATTTGTATAAGAAAGCCTTGAGCATGTTTACCTAGAGTGTATGTTTGCACTGGGCTATGAAAACACCAAATGCTCTGCTAATGCCAAGTATTATGCTGGCTAGACATACAAAGCAGGATCATTCAGTGGTTGGACCTTAAGAGACCTGGTTTCCAAACCCACTTTCCATGTCACAGCAGGCACATCACTTAGGCCATCTGTGTGTCAGTAAGATTTAGTGCAGCAGTTTGCAAAGATAGCTCTGACCAGGTCCCAGAAGCAATATAGTTACATCATTATAATGTTTTGCCAGAACTAGCACGCTCCAGTTTGCAAGCCTGACTAGTCTGCACACACAACCATATTGCTTCCTATGCTATAGAGTTAAGGTAGCGCAGTGAGTAATGGAGTCAAATCTGTGCTTAGCATTTCCCCACCTGCCACCATTGAAACTACTGGCCACCTCATCCTGCCTGGGCTTCTCAGGGGGCAGAGTCAGACCAGTCAGCACTAAATACTGAAATTCCTGCCTTTGTAAGTCCCAACACAGCACTAGCACCTCACCCTGTGATAAAAGAAATTGTATTTATGACAGGCTGATCGGTCTTTCCTCCTCACTTTTTTCTTTCAACAGACACTGTGGAAGCAATTTTTCAACATGAACCTGGTAGCATATTTTCTCTGTTTGTTGGCGTGCCTCACTGCAGTGACTTGTGACCGGGTCTATGTCCACCCTTTCAATTTGTTTTCTTTCAACAAGAGTACCTGTGAGGAGCTGGAAAGCTTGGTCCAGGAAGGAAAGAAAACTTTTGTCCCTGTCTCCATTGAGTTCCAAACTACACCTGCCTATGAAGATGACCTGAACAGCAAGGACAAGCTGGAATCCCTGAGCTTGAGCGGCCAGGGAAGGCAGAAGCTGAGCTACTTGAAGGACTTAGTGTATGTCCTGGGTGTGAGGTTTTACAGGGCACTGCGTGAAGCTCAGCAGGGCCAAAATGTGCTCCTGTCCCCAAGCAGTCTTTACGGCTCCTTGGTGTCTTTCTACCTGGGTGCCTCAAACCAGACGGCAGTTGATTTGCAGGGTTTGCTGGGATTTGTTCCCCCTTCTGGAGACCCTGACTGCACTTCTAGGGTGGACGGACACAAAGTCCTTTCCAGCCTGAGGATAATCGAAAACCTTGTCAAGAGCAGGGACGAGGAGCTGTTCTTTTCCAAGATGCTCTGCCTGTTCTCTGCCCCTGGTGTACCTCTATGCCAACTGTTCGTGCAGGACTTGCTCCCCTCCGCTGATGCTCTCTATGCCCGAGCTGTTGACTTCACAAACCCAAGCGAGGCAGCAAAGCAAATAAATGCCTTTGTGGAGGCCAAAAGCAAGGGCCAAAGCAAGTGCTTACTGACAGACATCGATCCATCCGCCAACCTGCTGTTTGCAGTGGATGTCCGCTTGGCAGGTACAAGGCAGCACTGTTCGCTTCAGGGGCAGGCTGGGTGGAGGACAGGCAGTGGCCTTGCTCTTGGGAAGGAAGCAAGGTCACTCCTGGCCAGCAGTGAGAGGGAAGGGCTCAGATGAAAGGCCGGACTGCAGCTCCATGTACAGTGCCCTGCTCCCCACCACTGTGCTGGGAGTCCTGCCAACACTCTGCCACAAGCTAGCAGAGGCAACGGGGAGGAGGTGGAGGGAGGTGGTATCCAAGAAATTTTCCGCGTCCAGGAAGCTAAGGATTAGGAAAGATGTGGGAAAGTGAATAAGAGAGGATCGAACAACATTTATGGCTGCAAAGGTGCAAAAATTCATGAGGGACATGAGATTCAGAGGTACAGATACGAGAACGGGTAAAAAAATATAATGGACATGACTCCTCTAGTATCTATTAAACACAAAAGTTTGGAGGCAACTTCTGGCTCAGGAAGCAACCAAACAAGCTACCAGTTATAGAAGCAAGGACTATATGCGAAACTAAAAGAATTAAGGCAATCCCTTAACTACCTAGTGCTGTTCCATGGTGCTGTTCCAGAAATCTCACTGTACCACAGCTGAGCCTGTTCTTTGGAGTGAGGCTGCTTTTCAACATCCTTGTGACTGAAGGCAATACCAGAGATTGCATGCTTGCCTACTAGTGACTGTATTTCAGAAAACTTGCAGTGAGCAGTAACTTTCTAAATAGGCTTCTTTTGTGAAAGGTGAAGCTCTGGTGCCCATGAAATGCTTGTGTGCCTTCATCTTCCCACATGTAAACTGGAAATTGGGTTTTCTTTATTTTTCATGGGTGCTGTCATTGGCTGATCTGAACTCCTCAGGGAGCTGTGAGCATCAGCTTTCTCTTCTGTGTAAGGTTTAGCATAGAGATGCAAAAATAATTCTCATGTTACAGACGTGGGCATGGTCACAAGAGCTGAGTTTTCCTTTAGCAGAACAATTTTTTCCTCTTCTTCTGTATCGGAAACTTGTAATTGTATTAGCTTAAGAACACATGCTCAAAGGTCTGAGGCCCTGTCTAAGCTCTGCTACCTTCTCTCTCTCAGAAGAGAGCGCTTGAGAAGTTGTAGTCTCCACACGTGGGATGTAGAAAATTGGCTCAAAACCAAATGAACTGGATAAGCAACTCTTCTAATAAACACAAGAGATGACTTCAGCATTTGCTTTGCCATTTGCTTGTGGAGGGGCAGCCCTGACAGACAGTGCTGGAACAGTCTGCATCCATTCTTATAGCCACAGGAAGGAAAAAGTACATTTCCTTTTGGTCTGAAGCATGTTATACATGCTCCTGAGATGCTATCAGTAGCCATAGGATTGATAAAATGACAGAAATACATACAAAACAACAGCTAAATATTCCAATGGTCTCAACTGTTGTTCACTTGCACACAGTTGTTTTCACATTTGTAGACTTGCTGTTAGGCAGGGTCTGCTTTTATTTTTTTTCAAAATAATTACAAACTAGTGAATTAAAATAGCACCATGGGACTGCATGATCTTATGTGCCCCTGCCTTCTCCCAGTTAAACCCTCTTTTGAACAGACAACCCCCAGAAACTTCAGTTTTAAGTAGAAATTTGGTAAGATGATTCCTTCCCTCCTTCCTTGATTCCTTCCTCTCACAAAGCTTGTCAGGCTGGCATAAAGCCTGTGTTACAGAACACAGCGATCATCACCTGAAGCAGAGACGTCCAACATTTCTTTCCTGTCCTCTCAAGTCAGTACTGCAGAGTAGTCTCTTGCTCCCCCAGAATACATCTTCGCTCTGTGACTGCCAGCCTTTTTCACCAGTTGTCTTCCTCATATTGTAGACACAGGTTTCTTCCCTGCTCTGATGTGGTTGCCAAAGGGTTGCCCAATCCCACACTTTCTGTGTTCTGATAAGAGAGATCTCGCCATAAGAAACCATTTCTTCCAATGTGTCAGCTATCACCTTCTATAGAAGGGATGTTAATCTGCTGTTATCTGCCAGGTGTCTGAGGCAAAAAGCAGTTTCTTTAGTAAATCCTTTTCTCCCATGTCCTAAAAAAAAAGTTGCAAGAAACAAATAGTTACACTAAGACTGAGCACTTTCAGGGGAATACACACCTAGTGACATGTTTGAGGGCACAGACACCCAGACCCTTACCTAGCAGAAGGCCCCGGGGAGCTGTTTCAAACACAGAGGGTGCCAATTGTCATGGTTCACAACTGGCGCAATATTCATGGACCCGGTCCCAAAGTCAGTAGCAGAGCTTTGAAATTTTGCAGTATCTTTCCCAAGACTATTTCACAACTATTACTATCCCACCTTAATACATTTAACTATCCAAATGCTCAATTCTTTTTTTCTTATAATTCTGTTACTGTCTTAACTTCTGCAATCCTGTGGGAATGCATTTTGTAGGCTACTTCTGTTTCTTGCCTGCAGCCCTTATAAGAAAAAAAAAAAAGGTGAACAACTCTACTTTCTTCTTTCTTTTGCTTACACCTTTCACATCTGCCTGCTGTGTCTTTTTGGTGAAGAAACCAAGGTGGAAGTGCCTAATTGCTTTCTGTGCAAGCTCATTTAAGAGGCATGTGTTCCTATGCAAAGCCACTTACTACAGATCAAATAGGTTAGGGTCTAGCATCTAGCTGGATTTATTGGAGAATAGAGTAGTTAACGGTACAGCTAGACCAGCTCCTATTTGATACCAATATTCATTATTTCAGTGCAAAGAGTTCCTTTCTTTACCAAGAAACTGCTGATAGCAGTGGTTTCTTTAATGGCAACAGGATTATCTGCCTAACTGGGCAGCAGCACTGATCTATGACAGTGGGCAGATAACATGTTGAAATGCAAAGCTGCACAGAAGCAGCAGGAGGTGAGAGCAAGGCTTCCCCTACCTGTGAACTGGGCAAGAAATCAATTTCTTCTTTCTCCGTCTGTTTTTCAGTGAATGTTAAGCAAGCCTCCCGGCTCAAAGAGCCTCAGGAGTTCTGGGTGGATTCAAACACGAAGGTCTTAGTCCCTATGTTGTCAGTCACGGGGACATTCAAGTACAAAACTGATGCCAGTGGGACTTTTTCTGTGGTGGAAGTCCCCATCAGCAAGACTGCGCTGATGGTGCTGCTGCAGCCCATCAATGGCAGCGACCTGGAGCATGTGGAATCTCAGTTGCCGTTGCAGTCGCAGTCCTCAGCCTGGCTTCAGCAGCTGTCCCCAAGGTAGGGCTTGGGCACGTGCACACTCTCTTAGGGATGAATGAGATGGTGTGCTGTGCAGGACTGCCTGCTGGCTGACCGTGGTTGGATCCTGCCAGGGAAGGTTTAACACCAAGCACAGAGACACACACCTGCAAACCCGGGAGGCCTCACTCCAAGGGAGCTCAGCTTCAGTGGGATCAGCTTTTTATCGGGGCGCATTTCAAGAAAATGAGCAAGTACCCTTCCATAGCTGACAACACAGGACCCAGGAAGTTAGATGATCTGGGGTGCCCAGGGCAGATTTAGGTTGACTTCCCCTTTGGAGACAGTAACATGATGCCCATTGGCCCTTGGCAACCGTCTGTCCCCATGTACTGAGAACGTTTTGTTTTCACATGCCTGTTCCCCAGGACTGCCTGAACACCATGTTTTCATAATAGAGAGCACACACTCACTTTCTCTCTCTCTTCTCTGCAGAGAACTTAAATTAACGCTGCCAGAGTTACCAATAGAAGGCAGCTCTGATCTACAGGAGCTTCTTGCAGATATGGAACTGCCTGCACTGCTGGGGAAGGGGGCAGATCTCAGTAAAATAAGTGACGCCAATCTAACAGTTGGAAAGGTACAGTACACATCACTGGCATTTAAAAAATATGCCTCCTGCTCAGTTTCAGTCTCTTTAACTGTATAAATTTACCTAGAATAAACCAGTCAGAGGCATGTGGGACACATGCTCAGTGGGGGACTTTCCAGATGACTGAATGATGTGAATATTCCTTAGATTAACCATCAGCAGCATCAGGTTTGCCTTAGCTTATTCAGATTTCATCACTGCACCAAACACAACATCCAACAGTGATGAAGTTCAAGACGTGAGTGTACTTGGTGGTGTACATACAAATTAAGACTGCATTTGCTACCAGCTCAAACACCTCCAGGAGCCACAGCTGGAGTGCACAGCAGAGGCTGCAGATACTAGGCCGTGGAGGGACAATCCTCCATCACTTAGGGATTACTCTCAGAGATCACAAATGCAGAGGTGCACACAGGACATAACCTCACATGAAGACTCCAGCACTCAAGGCCCAAGGGGAAGAAGGGAGAGCTAGAAGGAGAGGGCTGTCTTTCATTAAAATAATGCCCAATTATGTTCCAGAAGCATAATGAATGCCTTTTATTTAATTTTATTTTTTAGAAGGGGGCCTACTTTGGAAGTTCTGTCAGATGCTTCAAGGCTACCAGGATTTCATATAGCCCAAGTTTACAAGCAGTAGTTATGGAGCAAATACTCCACTGTCTTTTTTAAACATCCATGGAGTCCACTGTGTGCTGCTTACAGCTGACCTAAGTTATTACTTCATGAGCTTTATTATCTACTCAATCTCTCATTTGTTTCTTCCCTGTCATGCTCTGATGACTTCAGTTACTCTTATGTTTTGCCTTACAGGTAATAAATAAAGCCTTTTTCACACTGACCAGTGAAGGAACAAATCAGCCAGAAGACCCCACAGCCCAGAAGGAAGATGCAGTGTTCCTGGACATAACAGTGAACAAGCCGTTCCTTTTTGCTGTTTTTGAAGAGAAGTCAAGGGCGATGCTTTTCCTTGGCAGAGTAACAAACCCTCTGCAGGGGGTTTAAATGCAAGTACAAGGGGTGGGGAGGGAGGGAAATGGTGCATATTTCCCATCACCTCTTTCCTATTCATCAGCTATTTTTATGATCTTTGAGTGCTCTACTTAGCTTTGAGATGAAGCAGGTAGTGTTTAAAATACAGCTTTTTTTGAAAGCTAAAACATTGCAGCAATTAATCCTTGTTCATCTATTTCACATGAGGTGACTCAAACTCTTCCTGCAGCTTCTCTTCTTTCCTTACTTCCACTCTGTCTCCCTTCCCTTTGTCTTCCTTTGTCTCCCGCACTGCCTTTTTTTTTGATGCAGTGGGAACAAAGCAGTAGTCAGCAGGGCATTGACTTAAAAAAATAGTTTCATAAGCAGAAGCAACATTTAGTAAAGAAAGGTATAAAAAATGAAGATGTCATTTCCTAAGAGGCCACTTGTTAATTTTTAGTTGGGTCTGCTTTGCAAGAGACCCTCTTTTACATTAAAGGCAGAGTTTTACAGCTACCCATAGAGATTTCTAGCTTCATCAGCAACATTTTCCTTTAAGACGCTGCCAACAGCATGGGCAGGCTTTACTTGTCCCACTGAGAAAAGATTTTTTGCCTTAGAAGAAAAAAACCATTTAGAGGAAGTTTCTCCTTTCTGCAGGCCAGATGGTTATGTTCATTTCTTAACTCCATGGAAAAGCTAAAAATAAGGTTGGGTAGCATTAACAAATTGTGATGGATAAATTCTCATAGCCTGACAATTCTATAATTTTTTTTTTTTTGGGGGGGGGGGGTAGAGAAAAAAAGAAGGCTTATTATTCCAACAATTCCATTCTTTGGATTACTTTCTAACCTGAAAGGCATATATTACAGTGAAAAATGAACATTACTGTTTAGAGCCCAGCTCTGTAAACTTTAACATATCTAACACATATGTTCTTAAAATTAGTTTTAACAGCAGTAATCTATACTAGTGTGAATGGTGGATGTGCTGCTACACATGAAAAAAGTTTCAGTGGTCCAATCCAACTCTTTATAGAGTCATAAAAGTTTGAAACATTGAACTGGAACAACAGATTATTATACGACACTTGAATTGGCAAGTGAGGAGTTGAGAGTGAAATCTTGGTACTAAGGAAAGCCTATCAGTGGAACAAGGATTTCCACCTCTCATCTTTAGATCTGTCTTCAGCACTGATGGCATTTAGAAAATAACTGCAAACCTCTCTGGTATATGGTGCCAAGTGCATCCTACAGAGCACAGTAGCTCAGTGTTATCCCACATTATTTACTCCAAACCCACAAATGCCAGTGGCTTGCTGTCATGGCTCTGTCATGGCTTGCTGTCAGTGATGTAGATATGTGACAGATCCCTCTAGCTTAATGGAAAAGACTAATAAATAACAGAACTCTCAAGAATACTAGGATTTTGAGTGCTGGGATATACCATCCATGTATTTATCCAATTACACCATATGCATTCCAGATGCTGTAACATCTAAATACTGTACTTGTATTATGTAAAGAAGCAACTAACAATAAATATGCAGAGATGGAAAGATGCAAATAAAACCACTTCCAAGTTGCTTTGCCACAGTTCTGTTGGATTTATGTCCACAACTACACCCCTTGTTCTGGCTTCTGAAATTTGCACCAAGTCACATTTATGTTTTTTAAGACAGTGATTTGCAAATTATCATGCAATACAGCCAAAGATACAGCTGTAAGCATGAAAGAGGCAGTTTCCAAGTCTTCATACTAATTTTAAAGTTATCCCTTTTACTCATTAAAGACAGAAGGCAGCATCAGTCAAAAATAAAATTTCAGACCACAAAACATTCCATGCCTGTGATGAAGATGGAGGATAACAAAAGGAAGCCCTGGCCACGCCGCCAGTAAATTATGGGACAAAACATCATTATTCACCAGTGGGGGCTGCATGCTGTTGGGAGGACTCCATACACTCATCAGTGGTTACAGGCAGAAAACCAAACAAACAAAACCCACCACCCACAAACCCATCCACTTTTCAGAAAAGATAACTTTGTGGTGGAGAGCACCTCTACACTGACACCCTGTAGAAGAAAATGAAGGAAGAAAGGGCAGAGGCAGGAAACCAAAACCACTACTAAAACTACTGGCCACAGCAAGGCCTGGGAAGAGAATGCTGGAGTAAGTGCTACAGTACCAAAAAGATAAGCTATTTGTCTATGTACTCATTCTCCTAGACACTAAAATGGTAAAACACCAACCAACCAACCAAACACTCCAAGAACCCCTCAACTAAATCTCTCCATTTCGCCAACAATGTATACTCTCCTGAGACTTCAATTTTACATCTAAAATTTTTATGGCATTTTATACTCTTCACTCTCCTCCAGTGGTCTCCTCCAGTTCCATCAAATTCCTCTGCCAGACACACAGTGATGCACATTCCAAGCATTCCAAGCATCACTCACACACTGAGCTCTCAATTGGCTGTCTACAGCTCAACAGCCTAGTGAATGAAGAACCTAATATTATGCTCTAACAGATGGGAATTTAGAGAAAAAAAACCTCAAAAGATAAGGAGAAGCTTTTTAAGTTTCATCAAAACAACCTAGTTTATCCCTAAACATAGCTGACAATTATGCTGATAAGCTTAAACAAAAGGTAATCTAGGCAGTTTGCTCCCTCATGGCTTCAGTTCAAGCATGAAAATAAAACTGCTGATGAAAAAAAGGTGAGTAAATATTTCTCAGTATTGAATAGTCTAGACAAATATATGTACTGCTAGATAACTTAGGTTATAAAGTTAAAAGAGTCTGGTCCATTTCTGCTATAACCCACAAAATTGAGCATTCCGTTGCCATTTTTGAGGAATACATGCCACCAATATTTCCCTCCTCAATTATAAACAAAACCTCTTCCAGCTAATTCCTTCCAGACCTACAAAAGCATAACAAGTTTTCTGGATGTCCTAGAAGCAAAGAAGAAAAAGGCACAAAATTTGCATTACTGTCAGGAAGTGAAGTGCACTTAATAATTAAAAAAAAAAAAAAAGAAAAATCTGAAGAACAGAAGAGGATTAGTAGCAGAAGGTCCCTCTATCAGAATACACTTACTAGAGTTTATCTTCCTGACTGATCCACAATATTTGACAATGCTAAAATTCATTGTACCAAAGACAAAGCCAATCACAATCTCTTGTTTCTTTCAACGGGGGCAGCACACAAATTTTTAACTTGTGTTGTATTCCACCAAAAGAAAATTAAATGCTATTCAAGTGAACAAAAATAAAAGATGGGGAACTGACATAAAACCAGTAACACAGATGTTTACAACATTCATAGGACCATTCAATAATTTTGATATGCTATACAATGGCATTTCCTGCCCTGAAATTAAAGCTGGTCTTCATTCAGTACAAAAGAACAAAGTTCAGCCTGTATACTCAGCAAGCTGATAATAACAAGTACGAACTGTTGGTATTGCAAGAAGATGAGGGAAATCAGAAGCATGAAAGAGTCAGGGTAACCTTTTCATGTCTTTTTGGTTTGGTACACAGATTGCATCCTTTGCCCTGAATTTGGATGATACAAAGCTGTTCTGTCTTCAATCGCTAGTATGTGCAGATCTCAAAATCTGCTGCTTTTGTGACAGCTATTACAGAAATTGTACACACCTTCCAGAATAAGAAGTTGCACAATGCATTTACAGTACTACAATCTCAGTCTCAGACCACAACTCAAACATTCATTCTATAACGAGAAAACATCACTGAAAATGACAAACAGTTGCTAGTGGTAGCAAGATGTCTCTATTCCTGACTCCTAAAAAAAAGTAAACAAAGAAGTGCAGGGACACTAAGCTTTCTGGGTTCATCTGTTAGAAGCCTAGAAAAATGTAAGACAGACAACAAACTTCTTGCTCACAAGCAGTAAGACTTGCAGTGTGTACCTAAGACCTTGTCAGGCTGATGATCTCCATGTTACTGAATGAGACAAGAGGATCTGATATCTGGCAAGCTGGCTCACTTTGCTTTTTCTTTCTTCAGCAATAAATTTAGGTCATCTCTCAATTATCTATGTTGCCATGATCAGAAAGGTGCTAATAAGCAAATCAGAAGAGTCAAATCCTGCTCTCCATTACTCAGACTGAATCCAAAAAGAACTGACATAATTTTAAGCAGTAGTCCTTGCCCCTTTAGAAAAGTCCTAATAATCACCTATCCTAACTGATTCAAAAGCACAGAGATCACATAGTTATGTCTTCTCAACTAAAATATGATCAGTTCTCCAACAGCAAGGAATAAAAGCCTTAATGCCAGGAAAGGTTTGCTCACTACAACTGCAATGCTACATAACAGCCAGGCACCACAAACTCCAGATCTCCAAATACTTGGAAAATGTGCATCATCTTCAGCTCTCCCATTAAGACCCAAACTTACTAAATACTTTAGGAAGAAATTGGTATTGTTAATTAATAAAAATGAACTAGAATTCCAGTGTTAAGTTTTCACAGGGTGAAAAATAAAACCCAACCAAAACCAGAAAGAAAATTTCCTTCACTCACACAGGGCATTCTCTTACTTGAAAGCCTCCAATTCACCTCCTACTGCATTACCTGTCCCTTGCATAGAAGGAAAGTGTCAATAGGCAAATTGATCTAGAATCCAGAGACCTTCGTTAATCCTTCTACCATTTAAGACCCTGACAAGACTTTCAAATTTCCTGCTCTATAAAGATGCACCTTGTGCTGAAGTAAACTAGGTTTGAAGTTACAAGGATTCTAAATGTACTCAGGCAAAATATTCCCCACAATTCTAATAGACAATATTAATACAAATCTTCCAGAAATGTGCCGACTGAGTGAATTCCAGCTTAGTGAATTGTTTCAGTTTGAAGGAAAACAGGTAGCCTGAATATAAGAGCCAGTAAGCTAGATACTGACAGCAGAAATTATTTTTGAAATTTAATGTACTTTAAGAACTTTTTTATGCGCCATTTCTCACGAGAAAGGTCCATCCATAAACAAATCAATAAAATGAAAACATTCAAAACCCAAACAAAAATTAAACATATCCCAGGACAAGGGAAAGCAGGCAAGTGCAAAGCTGTAGCAAGAAATAGCAGATTCCTAATCCTGTGAGCACTTCATTCCAGAAGAGCTGGAATAAAATCCATCTGAATGCTTTTGACAGTCATCAATTAATGCATTTGATTCAAAAACATACAGGACATCAAAAGTTTTGAAGACAATTACATATTATTTTCATTATATAAGTTAATTCCTCTACATTTTAAGATGTACAACAACAAAACAAAACACTTTCTTCCACTTCAATTCTACAATAGAAAGTTAAGAACTTTTTTTTGCTTTCCATATAATGGAAAACTGGTAAATTCTCAGTCTTTTGGTGAAACAAGCCTATCTTGACAGAAGATGCACTGATTTGTTGCTCAAGATACATTAGGAAGCACTTCATTGCTACATATTTGGTAAAATAGTTAAATTCTCTCTCTTTCTTTTAGGGACATTGTTTATTTTCAATCGCATGCCTTCAAAAATAGCTAGGATTGTTCCACTGTAGCCTGATCCTTGGCAGCTAGAACCAGCTCTGTGAGGGCTGAAAAGCTTTTTATGTTGCTTGTTTCCAGTCCCATCTTCCGTATCTAAAAAGACAGAAGAAACATTAGAAACATTTTCTTTAAAACACCAAAAGCTCACTAATTATTCTTCTAAAAACATTTAGCAAGGCATATGTTTTGTCCTGCATCAACATGCAGCAAAAAACCACAATGTATATAGTGCACACTATAAAAAAACCCCTGTATCCAATGTTGCTCAGTTAAGTCTTTCAAGTTAATGTCATGTCTTGCAGGGAAATATTTAACCATCTTCTAGGCAACTTGTAACTAAAGCCAGGTGGAAGTTTTCCAATGAAACAGTCAGAAAGAGAAAATTGGCTTTCAGTTTGTTTTTAATGCATTGATTTAAAATGAAATTTTCTTCAAAACCCATAGGAGGTTTCTGGGCAAAAGTTTAAAGATAAACATGAATACATCCAAGAACAGCCAACAGCATGATGATGAAAGCATTTCAATAGGGTGCAAGAAACTATGGTTCTAGCCTCGAACTTTCTAGGGGGACAAAAACAACACTACAAATAGAGAGGTTGCTATGAGTCATTTCTTACCCAGGAAATGATTGGTCTGACAATGAGAAAAATACAGCCATGAGAAAACTAAATGTGCACTGAAAAAGAAAATCTGGATCTAAATAAAAGTTTAATGAATGATTCTGAAAAGCTGTTTGCTGCTGGAACTCTTTGTAATGTTCACATGTACCAGAACAGCTCCTAAGTGATTATGAACAATCTATCCCAGTTCAGCTTATATTCATATTGCAGTGATGTTAATGCATGTAATAGGAATAAAAGAACAAAAGCCCAACCCTGGCCAAAACCTGACAAATAATATTTCTTGTTAGTAAGATTTCCATACTTCCACCCTAATCTTCTTCCTTTACGATATGTCTCAGATATGAGAAAAGCATCTGCTCACACACAGGCAGACTTCATCTACCTCTTATAATGCATCAACAGCATGTGCTCATAAACAAGGCTGATGACAACTGCTTGGCAACTAATGAAATGGACTTGTACTTGGAAGTTTGTTGATTTCTATCTATAATTTTCAGAAATAAATGAGTACAAACCAGTATGCTGATACAATTTTATGTAGTGACTGAACACATCTTCTGGAATATTTTCTTCTTTTATTTGTTTTGTTAATTTAAGGTTTCCTATTTGGCACTGAAAGGAACTCATAGTTATGCAGCACAACAAATAAGGCTCATGTCTTTGAAGCTCTTGTGAATAGACCCTTGTTGACTAAGCTGTAAGTCAAGGCTGGAAATATCCAGAGAAAAGGCAAATAAAAGCAGAGCCATAAAGATGTTTCCATCAGAGCTAAGGAAGGTCCCTGCCCTCTGATCTGTCAACACAGTGTTTCTTCTTTGTTCTTCTAAGCACTAAGCAGTACTTGAATTTTGAATAGTAAGAAATATAAGCTTCTCATTTGTGTAAAAAAGGGCTGGAAAGCATGCATTGCTCAGGGGGTGATCTACAATCACCAAGGTCTCAAGTCACCTCCATTATAATGATGCGAAAATATGAAGCAAAAACCCCCCAAACAAACCACACCGACAAAGCTTTCAAGATCAAAAAATTAAGTCAATCTTCTCCCCACCCCCATCTCACTCCCTTCCAAAACCAGTAATAGCAGCAAACAAACTTGATTTTCATAACTTACTTGTTCGCCAAAATACTCAACATCCAGAGCCAGCTGCAGTCGGATTTTGTTATCATCACTCATGCCCCCATTTGTACCAACAGGGTTTGAAGTTGCAGTTCTTCTGGCTTGCTTCAACCGTTTTAGGCTCTCTTCCATTTTCTTAACAGAACTTAGCACATCAGATACAGTTTCATAGTATCTAAATTAAGGAAGTTTAACAAGAAAAAAAAAAATACACTTTTACATAAAAGCCTATTTCATACATGCCAGTAAGTCACTGGCCCTGAGAAATGCTGAACAATTCCGAGAGGAATGGTTTTCCTTCTAAGCTGTTTCCATCATTATCAATTAATTAGTATTCCCATCATTAGTTCTAGATGTTAATGTGAAGTTTACTATTCAGTTTTGAAACTTCTTCATCACAACCTGTTTGACCTGATCAAGATGTCTGAACGCAATAGAGACCAAGGAATGCAATTGCTCAATTTCAAGTAGTCTGGATCAGTCTCTTTTTACAACCAAATAGAGCACTAAATAAAATTTAATTTTACAAACAGGACAAGAGTAAAGAGCCTGGCAGACTAAAAAATCCAATAGTTTCAGACAAGCTACTGAAGTGTACATCTATGTGAGACCATGGAAGTGCACACCAGACAGAAATGCCTATTTCTAAAATGAAGAAACTAATCTAAACAAAACTCTCAGGAATATGTCAGGAAAAGTCAGAGTAACACCAATGCTAAGTTAGAAATGGTATAGGTGGAGTCCAACACCACTTCCCACATACTGGGATCCACATTAAAGAAAGCACAAAACCAATCAAGGTAAACAAATAAACTTATCAAGAGAAGTTCAAAAAGCCTTATGGACTGAAATCCCATGCCTAAATGGGAAGGGCATAATAGCTTATAAATTAACTAACAGATGCCCAGGACACAGAGTTATTAAGAATAGCTAACAGGAGAAGAAAGCAACAATGCAAAATCAGAGGATCCATAAGAGAAGAGATCAGATGGAGCTATGTTCCAGAATTTGCTAAAATCTTTAACTTTCAAAGAGCCTCTCTATGATAGTGATCAAACTACTACTGTAAGAATTAAGAAAGTTGAAAGAATCTTTCTGATGCTTACTTTTAAAGACAGAGGCAAGAGAAAGGGATAAGGGATAGATAAGAATGGCTAAAGAAAAAGTGCTTGCCAATGCTCTGGAAACTGTTTCAAGACACCATTACAGAAAAAACAAAAGTATACCAATAAAAGTCAACCATGCTCTCTTTTCATATCTTGCTATTTCATTCACTCGTGAAGACTTTCTACCTCTGTTGTACTTCAATGTTCTTCTGACATTTAAACAAGTTTAGTCCTCAGTCATTTTTAACCACTTTATGCTCTTTTCCATTTTTCTCATTTGGATGCAAGAAGATACTGTCATAATTATTACTTGCATCTGCATTCTCAATGAAGAATGACAGTATTCCTCCATTTAAGAAATCCAGGTTCTTTGTCCCCTCTCTTGGTCAGTGACAGTAAGAAATTTTAAAGCAAACTGATAATAAAAATAGTAACAACAAATCATGAAAGCAGAATTCAACAGAAAAAATTAAGGGATTAACAAATGAACCTGGCAATCTTACCCGTGTTTAACCACCACCACCATGTTTAACCTAGCATTTAAGTTGGTTTTGGTAATGCTGACATGGAAAGTGAGAAACTACTTTTTGGGGTTAAAATAAGCTGTGGCTGGATCCAAGGAACGACAGCACAGCTACTTTGTGTGGTGTCACCAGATTTACTGAAGCATTAAAAGCAAGGCTTACTAGACAGAGAGGTAGATAGACAAGAATTCCCTCCAAGATATTTTAGCACCATAAGCATGCGACTTGACATGGTGCAGCAGGGAAGTATAAGGAGGTGAAGAGCAGCAAAGTACCCATGTTCTGTCTACAGTTTAAAGCCTCAGTATTACGTGGCTAATTCTCAGAAAACATCAATCCAATGTTCAGCAGCAGTCAACAAACAAGACAACATGCTAAGAAATATTGGGAAAACCATGTAAGGACAGACAGAGATCACAGCATCACACTTTAACCGGCATGGACTCCTCTGATCATACCATCTGTAACCAGAAAGGACAAAGAAAACCAGCAGACAACAACTGTAACAATGGGAAGAGGAAAAAAACCAACAAAATAGGCTAAGGGAACTCTTTAGTCTGAAGCAAGGTTACAGAGATATAAAATATTATAGCTGGCACACTGAGTAAATTCTCCACAATACAAGAAGTAAGGGGTATCCAGTGAAATTTCTGGCAGAACCTCCAAACAAAGGCAAGTATGATTTCTCATGTTACATGTTTTAACTGCTTGAACTTACAAAATGCAACATCCCAGGGTAGTATGAATACAGCTAGACAAATAGATGGAAACAAAATAGTTAAGGAACTCAAGAAGTCCTCAAGATGCTAACTAGGAAACAGAAGTATTGCTCAATTACTGCCTCTTACTAAACTGCAAACAGTTAACGCATCAGCATTTAAAACAAAACAAAACAAACAAATCAACAACCATAAACGACAAAACCAAATCTTTTTTTTTTTTTAAACCACTAAGAAGTTGGATAATCATGACATACATTAAAAAAAAAGTCAAAGGAAAGTAGAACTCAAGTTTCTTCAAAATTTGACCATTGTTCACAGAAAATAACATCAAATTATGGGCTTATGTCAATTCTGAAATGAAATGCATATTTTTACTTCAGTGTTGCATTACTAGAGCTAAACAATTTTGCAAATGCCCTATCCACGATGTATTGTTTGCACAGATCTGAGCAGAAGCTCACTAGAGTTTTTAATTAATGCAAAGAATGTTACGTATGGTTCTCTTACTTCTGCGTGCTTTCAGAGAGGGCGCCTTCCAACCATTGATGAATCATGGGCTGCTTCAATGTGTCTTTATAGTCATTTTGTAGTCGGTAGAAGGGCTTAAGAGCACTGTCAACATAAGGTGAAGCTTTAGTTGGCACCTCCTGGAAAAAAGAGCCAGTAATTTCCTTACTGAAAGTATCAACACTGAATTCTAGCACTTATATAAAATGCTAAGCCCGCACCTAAGCAAAGAGATACATACTCTATTCACAACAAATCAATTCAGAGGTCATCATACATTGAAAAGACACCATCACAAAATTATTCAGTAGCATTATACAATGGGATAGAACAGAACAAAGTTCAAAATGACCGAAGTTTTTTGAAAAAAACCCATGTGTCAGCCAGCCACTCCTATTACCAGGGCACGGTCTTGAATGCATTTACTGCTCACGCTGATTTTGGAGAAAACTGATCAGACTCATTGTCCACAACAGACTGTTAAAGTCCCTTCTATTTTGTACTATACTTCACTAAACTGAAGACATTATTCCTCCTGTTCTTATACTACGCTGCTCCCTTGATATTTTTTCCAGAACACTTTTGGGATAGCCAATATCCCCTCACTAGCTTCTTCTCAGATAGTTTTGGTTTCAGAATACTTCATCTCTCCAGGGATGATCCACACAGAGATGGGGTAAACCTCACGCATTGCAAAGAGCTGAATATATCCAAGGTAGACAAAATCTCTGACACCTTAAATACCTTATTAACCTCTTAAAATCTTAGAACTTGGCCAAGCAAAGAGAGTCCTTCCACATCTGATTCCTGCAAAGACTATCCTCATGCCAAATCCTGAATTATCCTGAAAAGTCCAAGTATTAGAACATAGCAAAAACAGAGTTGCCAGAACTTCACATGACTGTAATGAACTTCTCTACCAAAGTTATCTCTCTACTTTTTATCAGCTCAGCCTTCACACCACACAAAAACTGATGGCCAAGAGGGCAATGCAATCACTGTCATGGAGTACAGAGTTCAAGCTAGCAACTCAACTGACTTGAAGGTGGCCACATCCTATGTCTTTGTTTTGGCACAGTTAGCCCACCATCTCCTTAAATATCCCATGGACTGAGAGATGGTGGGAGTCCAAGAAAGCACTATAGAGAGTTTGCTTTCAGATAGCTGAGCTAAACAGTGTAGGGTTGTTGTTTTTTTTTTTAATAAACTCAAGTAATAAAGTATTACCTCTGGAACAATTTGTCTTCCAGCTTATCCTAAATGTTTAGCACCCAAAGAAAATTTAACATCCTTCAAAGAAGTAGACTTAACAGTGCTATTTTTTTCCATTTGGCAATTTAAAAAGTACAGCATTGCTGGTGGCCATGAAGTTTCTTTGTGATAGCCAGGAAGGTGCTACTGATTTTGGTAAGCCAAACCAAAGGTAAACCTTACCCCAGCCCCAACCAAAAACTCCCAACACACAAGTAGAAAGAGAGAGCAAGGGGAGAGGGGTGAATGGGAAGGAACCATGGCCTCACCCATTTCAGCCTGCCTTCTGTGCTCAAATTAGGCAAGGATGTAGTATTCTGTGGTTCCCATTACTCAAAATTTTCTCTACTGCCTGCATTAAACCAGCTAACTACATACATGATGCTGCAGATTGGCAAAGGCAAATCACAGTAGTACAACAAGCCAAGGTCAGACAATTGGTTTTGGTACTGTATTTTACCATCACTTTTTACTAATTTTTTAACAAATTACTCTTTTTATCTATTCTCATCTTGCTCCTTCTGCACAAAATACTTCTTGAATCAAATCCAAGCAGCTAGCTCACTGGGAAGAAGTTTTTTGACATAGCAGGCAGAAGTGTCATCCTCCTAAAAGAAGCCTCCCACTCAGCAGCATTGCATCTTATGCTATATGCAAGGGAAACACATATTTTCTCATTAACCCTTGTTCTTTTGCACATTAACAGTTTTACTCCTTGTCTTTCCGTCTGTCTCAGACTTGTGCTCTCACCATTGTTACCCTATCTAAAAAAATCAGAAAATTTTTTGTTTCCTTTGCAATAAACAGTAAATCATTAAATGATCTCAAGGTATTTAATAGGGCTTTGACAGTCAAGCAGGTATGGACAGGGCTGAAGAATTCATAAACGTGCTGCCCAGTTAACATTCTTAGTATAGGTCTTTCTGAGATTTATTTTTCATCTGCAACCAGCACTGACCTTATTGGTTCTCCTGTATAACCTTGGAACTTCCAGTGCACTCTTCAGGTAAGTGAAGGAGGACTCGCTGAGATCCTGGACAATCCTGTTATTCAAGGTAGGCACACAGGCCGATAAAGAAGTCTTTGAGTCTTCCAAGGCTCCTATTGAAGTAAAAATGTTAAAGTTTAAACTGAGCTACCCTGCCCAATCACAAAATAAATGATGTGAACCTCCTCATCATCCCAATCTCACTCACTATCCTAGATGGTGTCAAACACAGGATGCTTACTAAACAAATACACAACAGCCATTTATAAATCTTCACCCTTAGCCTCAACTGTTTCTCAGACAGAAAAACTGGAGGAAAGGAACGAAAGAAGGGGTAAAGTACCATTCTCCAGGTTCACAGTTGTCTCAGTATTACCAATGCAGCAAGCAGCTTGAATTAAAAGGCTCTGACCTACCAAGGAAACTGTGGTTGTGAAAATTATTTCTCTCAGTACCTAAATTCCACGTGGACTGGAATATGCTCAATTCAACCTTGTGATTGACAACTGACCATCTACTGAGTGGGAGATGTGCACAAGCTTCTACCACTCTTATGGATTTGAATGTCTACTAATAATCCTGATTCAGAAGATTTAAGTGGAATCCACATCACAGAACTTCTGGCTATACTTCGGTACTAGTTCAGTCACCGAACTACGTGTCTGGCTTTAATTACCAAATTAAAATCACACTCTATGTTTCACATAAAGAATGATCTGATTAAAAAAAAAAAAAGAAGCTAAAATACTTAATTGCTTCTGTCCTCTGAAGTTAAGGTATTTAACTATGAAAGTTTCATAACTCTCCTCTTAACATGACTCATTAGGCCAGAGAGAGAAAAATCTTTTTAGAAAAATATTTCAGTTTCAACTGGATAATGAATATCCTCTCTACTTCTTCCCCATTTCTTTTACAAGAAGGAGTTTAAAGGTATGATATTAATCTTCTAGTCTAAGGTCTCCACTTCCTAGAGAAGCATCCTAATTACCAGACAATGATTACTTACTTCAAGTTATTACCAAAAAAAAAAAAAGACAAAAAAAGCACCCCCCAAGCTTCAAAAACACACCCAAAGCATTTCAGACTCATTCAATTTTAATCAAACATTTTCCAGACTCAACAGGTCTGTTCAACGTAGTTTCTATTTAACAATTTAAACCTAAAGCAAGCTTTGTTAAGTAATAAAAACATTATTATTTTCAAACTTTTAATTGTAAATAATGAAACTAGGTGTAAAAGCTGATTTTGTTTGGTTGCCAGAGGGGATTTGGAAGAAAGGAGAAAGAGGCAGAATTCATCCTCTCAAATTTACCTGCAATACAAGATACATTCTTGAAGCCAATCATTTCAAGTTTTGGTTTAATCATTTCTAAGATGTCAGGAATCTAAATTAAAAAAAAGAGAAACATTCATGTTATAAACATATTTTAATTGCTTTCCCTATATTCTGTACGTTTCCAGCACATTAAAAGACATCTTAAATCCTGTCTATGTTTTTACTGCATTTATGGAAAACCAATACTAGAAGAATACAACATTCATGGGAATTAAGGCCTATGCACTAAATACCCTGCCCTACTATTGTCCTCAGAGGAAATAGTTAAGAATTAATAAAATAGTATCGACCCCGATGCAACTTACAACTTCACAAATTACAGAAGCTTCAGCCTTACTGACCAAAAATATGCAGATGTCACCCCTCCTGGAAGGAAAATCATACCACACATAGCTTTTTAAGATTCTGGATCAAAGCAAAGCATAATCATGATGATAAAACCTTTTTGAACCTCAAAGACTAAAACCAGTAAATGTTTAAAAGAGAGCATAATAATTAAAGATGAATCTTGCACCACACTCCGAGCTGCAACAGGGATTTTACCAGCAAAGATAAGACTCTGACACAGTGATGCTTCACACCAAAAGTGTGCAGAAATCTATTATTTTAGGGGTTAAGTCCAGCAGCTACTGATAAAAAGTTTAAATACCTGAAGTGGTTTCTCTGTAATCTGTCATTTCAAATAAGCAGAGTAAAACATTTATTTTGGGTGATATTTTCTATATCAGGCTACTCCAGTTGTAGCATTTAGTATTAAAAAAATAGCTTTATAGTACATTGTTTAAAACAGTGTAATATCCTTAACAAGATGCCAACCAATACTGGCACACAGATCAATGAAAACTCTTTTGTAAGCAAAGTCACAAGAACAAACCTGATCCTGGAGTTTGTCCAGATCTGCAGCAACATATACCAGCTGTGTACTAGATATAGAAGGCAATGGCTGACTTTCTGGAGAAGACCCATTTCCTTGGTCCTCACTAGGGTTGAGGCTTACAGAAGATTCCTTTCTACCAGCTGACACAGATTTTTTGCTTTCCTTCATACTGTCACTGGAAATGGGCCTTAAGGAAACCTGAAAGATCAAACTGAGATGTGAACCCTAGCAATAGTGAAACTAAACCTGCACAAACAGAAACAGCATATAAAGTCTTTGTAAGTTCTCAGCATTAGACTGCCAAGGCATACAAGTGATATTAGCATTCCTAAATTACATTAAAAAAAAAAAAAAAAGATATTTTAAAAAACAGTTTTTGGTGCACTAAGTTTGAATTTGTCACTGTAGTAGTAGAGGGCAGTCCAGTCCTACAGCAACTTTCACCTGTGTGGTATTCAAATGAACTGCTGCACTGGAGGAATGTGCAAGACCAAAAATTTGATCATTACCTGCTTCACAGAAACACAGGGGGGGGGGTTTCTGGAATAAAAATTTTTTAAAAATCATAACCACTCACTGCTGTCAAATAACCCCCTTCTCCCACCTCCTCAAGCTCTCTGCTGTCAGCCACATTCTTCACTCAACTGCTCTGTTTTAGCTCTGGAACTTGTCAGTACTTCTCATGAGTCAATTTAGCTGAGAAATTGAGTCACTGAGTCCTAAGGATAAAGGGAGATCTTACTGCTGTCTTCACCTACCTAATGGGCATGTACAGAGAAGACTGAATCAGGCTTTTCCTTGCAGTACAGTGATGAACATGGACTGTAGCAAGGGAAATTCTGATCAAATATGAGGAAAAAATGGTCAGTCACTGGTCTAGGGCTCCCAGAGAGGCATGTAATCTCTATGTATATCTATGGATATACTAAAAATTAGACTTGAAAAGGCTCTGCAAAACCTTATCTAAGCTGGCCCTATTTTGAGCAAGAATTGGCACCAGATGACCTCCAGAAGTCCCTTTAAATCCCAGTTATTCTATCATGCTGTCTTTCTACGACTCAAGAAACAGAGAAACTTGCACCACTGGAAACAGGGAGTAGAAGAGCAAAGCACAACTTCTGCTCAGAAGCAGGGATTCATTGATTTTGAGTCAGTTGTTCATGAGACTTCCAGTTTCAAAGTCTCAACACTAGGCGGCGACTCCTTTTTGCAGGGCTAGTTTCACAACCTCATTCACTGTATCAACAAGTAAACACACAAACAGAAGAAACCCAAATGATTGTGGCTACTTCTCTCAGTGGCAACCTTAAGCACACATGGAAGTACAGCCTTGGCAACCATCAGACAGTAATACCACAGCAGCACTAATATTTGTAGTTAGTAATGTATTTTGCAGTGATACTTTTTTATATAACTGCTTGAAATTGTTCTTGTTAAAGCATGTTAAGTGCAGAAAAAACAAAGAGCACCTAAGAGGTCATATGCTTTGTTTCAAAAGGTCTCTTACAGATGGACATACCCCACCACCAAAACAAAAAGCATGCTGTTCTCTTACCTCACCAATGAACACAGAGTAGCGTGCCAAAATTTGCAGACTAAGTTTCCACAGACGATGTGCTAACAACGGTAAAAACATCTGATCTGACCAACACTTCAGAAGACTCATCCAGACCATGTGAGTGGCCAAAAGACAGTAAGAACTGCCAGCTAGAAACAATCAGACAACAAAGGTCAAGTTCCTAAGCACATTTTTGAAAGATGGAACATAAGTGTAATTGCATTACCTGAGATTCAATTAAAAAAACTCAAAGTAAAAAAAATAAAAAAATAAAAAGCCTTCCAATGAGACACAGTCACAAAGATAGCAAAGAAGATTTATTCAGCACTGCTAGAAACAAACTCTTATATTATCTCCTCAGTGCTTTAGATTTCAAATTCCACTAAGTCTTGCTGTAGCTGTGCAGTCCATAGTAACAAAGGAGAACTGGCCTGTAACAAATGGAGAACAGCTTGGCCAAATAATCCACTTCAGAAGACATCACTTACAGGATAATTTTTGGCTGTTTTGTATTAGAAATTATATTAGAGATGCCTGCCAGCCTTAACAGTAATACTCCATTAGCACTAAACTACTCCTGTCAGTTGTAGCTGAAATATCTGCTGGAAATATTTATTTAAAGCCACACTGGGAATATCCATATTTAAACCAAACAGCTTTAAAGCAATTCATTTACTAGCTGTTTACAGCATATAATTAAACAGCTAAGGAATGTGTCTGCAAGTTCCAGGCAAAGACCTTGAAGTGGTAGGATTTATGCATTTCATCTCCATTAGGATTTTCTTCAGACAGCATATATGTGTGTGTGTATACACACACACACAAACACGCACACACATTTATGTGGCTCTTAACAAATACTTATCAAGAAAGCAGCTAACAGAAGTAAGTTTTTTCTGATTACAATATACTTCTCATGAATATACCAGGTTTTCCCTTCCACTTTAATTCTTTCTTATATGTATCTTCTCATCTGCTCATAAATAAATATATGTTTTTGGAGCAGATGCCAACACCATAAATCGTACTAAGCCTAAATGCTGCCTGCAGATAGACATTTTTGCCTCTGCGTAGCCCTACAACAATTAATAAAAATACTCCCCAGTAACAGAACGTAGACTTTTAGTTGTCATTTAGAAAGTGTGAAACCATAACTTAGTTCCTTTTTGCACTGAGGGGATAGTGCTACAAGTATGTTAATGGCTGCTGCCAAAAAGGGACCATTTTAGTAAGTAAAGTGATTACTAAGCAGTATTCTCATGCTGTCTTCTCTATAAAAATATATTACACTGTTTCATCAGTTCATCAGAAAACAGAAAGCTCATGTAGATCTGTGGGATGCATGTTGCTAAATACTCAATAGGCAGACAGTAACCACTGCTACTTATACCACTGATTCCTTTGCAATAGAGAATTCTTTTTTTTTTCCCCACAGTAAAAATTTACCTGGTGCTTCCTCTAGTGTATCTGAAAGTGCTTCTTCTAAGGCCCCTGCTATTTCTCTGAATCTGAGAGACAGAAAAGTTTTGAATATTACAATTCAATAATTGCTTAAACCGATGCCTAAAAGGTTTTTTTTCAATAATATTTCCATGTGCTATCAATGCACACACACAGATTTCAAACATGGGGTTTGACATAAATTGGGATATAAACCAGACCATCATTCAAACACTTGAAGAAAAACCTTGGACATTTTACAAGCAGATACAAAGCTTATACTTTGGGAAATTATTGCAGTCATGGTTGTAAACATTATTAAAGAGTATCAAGTCTTCATCTTTTTTCAGGAGTGTTTTGTTTTGTTACTGCTTTTAAACTAAAAGTGAACAGATTGTCTCAGACTTGCTTTAGCTGCCCTTTAGATATGTGACATTGCAAGCTTCAGCTTTCTACATGTTTGTTAATGAAAAGTGGTTTAAGGTTCTGCAAACAATTCCGTACCTGACAAAAATCAATAGTTCCTTACAGGACACCTTGACCCCTTTTTTAAAAATGCACCCTTCAAAAAAAAGTAAAAAAAAAAAAAGTCCCACGTGTCCATTTTTTTAGGTGTTACAGCAAAGTTAATATTAAAACCTCTTGAAACCTTTCCATATTTGAAGTGTACTGGATAAAGAAAATAGCATTTCCCTAATCTAAAAATTTTCAAGCAAGAGCTGCAGAAAATTCTTCTTTAACCAGGTTTTCCCTCTAAATGCTGAAACAAAGTTAGCATTTTAAGTTCCCCTATTGAAAGTTCTATTGTCATTTGCTTCTCCTTCCTCACTTTTATGTGCATCATAGTAACTCTGTAAGCTTTTCTAACAATCTTACTAATTACAAACCTGTAGTTTGTAATTAGTTTTGTAGTTTCCTCTTAAAGCCTCTTAGCTGTCACTTCCAGATCAGAACAAGGGCCCACCTAGCTTTTCTTGACCTAACAGACTAGATGCAGGTTTAGCAACTAAATATATTTTAGAAATATTTGTGAAATGGCTTCAAAACCTCATTCTTGCCTATGCACCACTTCTGCTGACAGAGCAGTGACTTTTAAGTGTTATGGTGAGAAGAATTAGAGAATGAAATCAGATTTTTTAACAATGACATAATTTCTGCTGAATGTTTCTTACATAGGAAAAAAACCCAAACTTGTCCAGTGTGGGGTTTATTACATTTCCATAATCAGTTGTAATGACATAAATGAAGGAACCACAAGGGAAAGAGTTAGTGGGACCGTTTGTATCAGCCCTGCTACAGAAGAAATGCCTGTACATCTATCTGTTCCTCAAAAGGATTGTTTGCAAAGGCTTTAGTGATTACTGATTGTTCTGGGTACTTTCTGTAATTAAAAAAAAAAATTTAAATCAAACAATATTAATTATAAGTGCTATAGTGTGATATCATGCTTGAATAAAAGTCCTGTATGACTTAAGGATATTAGCATACATCAAAGAAAAAGCTTCCCTGAAATATTATATATATTTATGAAATATATTTATATCTTTTATAAATAAAATCAATGCTCTGCATTATTTTCACAGTTGTGCTCTAAAGAACTCATGGGCACTTCTGAAAGTTACCAGATGATTCCAATATATAGGAAAAAAATATAGTGAAAGATGAACCAGCTGCTGTTACCCAGCCATTTATTGAAATAATGCACAATTTAGATTTACAGAACTCTTGGATTAAAGGAAAATGTTATTTGGAAAAAAAATTAAAAATTAATCAGTCAGTGAGTCAAAAAAACCTAATGGGTAAGAACAGTTTTGAACAGAAAGAATATGCTGAAGCTCCACTTCAATTTTATGAGCAAGAGCATCAAAGTTTGATCAAGTGGTCACTTACTAGAAAAGTTGCACTTTGAAACAAAAGCAGGAGAGTCACAGACCTATTACTGATACACATCTGTTAAAAGTTTCTTAATGGCTACAGTTGCACAGACACTTACAGCCTGGCACTCAGCACTGCTACTGTAGCGAGTATTCCTGCCCTTTCCCCTGGGCCAGGAGGAATGGTTGTGGTTTGGGGAAATTGACGGTAGTTGAACGTCAGCCTTTTTTTACCCAGGGAACAGATCCTCATATCAGTTCATGACACAGTTGCAGGAACAGATGTGCAAGCAAAAAACCAAACCAGGATGTCAGAAGCTGGGGCCAAGGTTTTACAAATTGCAGTGAACCAGCAAAACACTCAGATCCTGCTCCCAGCTCCATGCTCCTGTCACTTGCATTAACTCCAGAACTCCTAAAACTCCTGGATGGAATTTTTTAGCAGCAATATAGATTTATGCTGGATTAAAGAAACTGCATAAATGTGACTATGGCTGTACTACTACTGCCAGTTACAGTGTCATGCAATAAAAAAGACCATTAGAGTGATCCAGATTAAAAATAAACATCAATTTCTCCCCCCTCTCTTTTGAAAATTCTACCTTTCCCCCCCCCACCCTTTTTAAAAATTTTTTTCCTTTTCCTTAAAAGAGACTTTCAGAAGGCTCTGGACCAAGACAGATCGTACACAACACACTTAGGTCATAGCAGACTTCATCAAAGGTTCTCTTTGTTGCCTGAAGGCTTGCCAGCCAGTTCTAAAATCAGATGTGTAGACTATACTTTCAAAAAATATCAATTTACAATTTACATCAATTATATATTTTGGTGATTACAATTCTAGCATTACTAGAATTAAAATGGGGCTTTCTTGGGTCTCTCAGCTCTATTCTAGCTGCAAGATCTGTAAAAGATAATGCTAATCATACCTGCTGGAAAAGAAAGGTAAAACTTACTATTCAGTTTCTCGGGAAAAGGGAAAAGTAGAGCAACCTTTGGGAAGGCAACACTACAAGTCTCAGCACTACACAGAG
This sequence comes from Megaceryle torquata, assembly GCA_024611175.1. NCBI lineage: Eukaryota > Metazoa > Chordata > Aves > Coraciiformes > Cerylidae > Megaceryle > Megaceryle torquata. The sequence goes on from JANIJG010019434.1 coordinate 123,622, forward strand.
TACATCCAGTGAGACAAAAAGGATGTCAGAAATAAGGCTAGATCTGGGAAAGCTATGAGTTGCCTATAAGTCCTTTCTATTTCTAAGAAAAAAGACTTCTTCATAGCAAGTATTCCTCTGGATATGCACAAGTAGCATCCTTCTACATACAGTTGAGTTCCAGGAACACCAAAAAGAGAACTGGAAACAGGATTTCAAGACATATCTAGCTCTGTTACTGGAAGTCTCATAAGCACTGTATCAAATTCAGTGTAACAACTACACGGTACATATTGCAGTTGTGCTAAATTGTTGAAAGACTAACAGTTACCTGATTTAGTAATTAAATTCTTAGTTTGATTTCTACTATGATTTGTTGACATGTGAAAGTTTTAACAATGAGTTCTGACCACAACCCAGATGATCTTCTTGTGACTGAACTGCAAAGCAACAAGAAAGAATACTATAAATACATTGTCAATAAAAGAAAGTCCAGGGAGGGCCTCCATCCCCTACTAGATTCAGGAGGAATAAAAGATGAGGAGAAGGCTGAGGTGCTTAATGCCTTCTTTGCCCCAGTCTTTAGTAATGGGAACGCTTACACGAAGGGAAAGTCACTCCCCCAAGCCAAGAGACAGGGGCCAGGAACACAATGTCCCCCCTACAATTCAGGAGGAGATGGTCCATGACCTGCTCCTCAACATCACTGTGTATAAATTTACGGGGCCAGATGGGTTACATCCTAGAGTGCTGAGAGTGCTGTCAGAGGTGCTCACCAGGCCACTGTCCATCCTTTATCAGCAGTCCTGCCTGACTGGGGAGGTACCAACAGATTGGAGGTCAGCCAATATAACACCCATATATAAGAAGTGACAAAGGATGATCCGGGGAACTACAGGCCTGTCAGTTTGACTTCAGTACCAGGGAAGCTGATGGAGCAGATCATCCTGTGTTCCATTATGCAGCACATGCAGGACAACCCGGTGATCAGGCCTAGTCATCATGGATTTCTGAAGGGCAGGTCCTGTTTAACAAACCTGATCCTCATCTATGACAGGGTGACCCCCTTGTTGGAAGACTGTGGATGTTGTCTAACTTAACTTTAGTAAGGCATTTGACAGTGTTTCTCACAGCATTCTATTAGAAAAAATTGACTGCTCTTGGCTTGGACGGGCATACACTTTCTTGGGTAAAATACTGGTGGATGGATGAGTCCAAAGAGTTGTGGTCAATGGAGTTAAATCCAGTTGGTGGCCAGTCACGAGTGATGTCCCCCAGGGCTCAGTACTGGTGCCACGCCTGTTTAACATATTCATCAATGATTTGGATAAGAGGACAGAGTGCACCCTTCTTAAGTTTGCAGATGACACCAAGCTGGGTGGAAGTGCCACTCTGCTTGAGGGTAGGGAAGCTCTACAGAGATCTACATAGGCTGAATCACTGGGCCAAGGCCAATGTCATGAGTTTCAATAAGGCCAGATGCCATGTCCTGCACTTTGACCACAACAACCCCCAAGAGTGCTACAGGCTTGTGGAGGAGTGGCTGGAGAGCTGCCATGCAGAGAAGGACCTGGGGGTGTCGACTGACAGCAGGCTGGACATGAGCCAGCAGCGTGCCCAGGTGGCCAAGAAGGCCAACAGCATCCTGGCCTGGATCAGGAACAGTGTAGTCAGCAGGAGCAGGGAGGTG
>JANIJG010019435.1:9171-56678 GCA_024611175.1 Megaceryle torquata
ACCCGCTGCCCCGCGGTGGAGCGGGAGGGAGCACGACGGCCTTCCGCGCCGGGTCTGCTTGGCCGGGGGGGGTTGCCCCCCCCCCCCCGCGCGGGGGGCGGGCGGGGGGGGGGGGGGGGGGGGGGGGTCATAGCCGCGGATTGCGCACCGCGACGAAAGCACCCCGAAACCCTGGGAGCCGGGGCAAGGAAGCGTCAGGTCCTGCCCTGCCCCAGAGGCAGTGCATTTTACACCCCTTCCCGCCCAGATACACGGCAACGCGGCCTCGCCTCGTACTCCAAACTTTTGCAAAGACGCCGAGGTAAATTGTGAATAGATATTTTAACGCCGGGAGATGAAAGCCCCTTGGGGAAAAACAAAAACCCCACAGGTTCAGCGCCCAAGGCCTTTCTGTGCTTCGTGGAAGTGCGCACACGCAGCGGGACAAGCCCGCAGGAGAGGGGTGGTTCTCTGCCAACCCAGCACCGCACGCCGGCCCCGGGGGAGCCGTTCTCCAAGGCAATGCTTCTCCTCTACCACCCCCAACTTGGCATGGGGCAAGGCGGCTTATAAGGAAGCCAGTGACTTTTTCCACCTATCTCAAGAAGCTTCAGTGTAAAGGAAGAAGCACCATTTTTCCCCCCAAGTTATCAGCTTGTAACTGCTATGCATTGTCACCTCTTAAATAAAGAATGCAAGAAATTCTTTAAGTTTCAGAGTTCAAGAAAGAAGGAAAAAAATAGAGAAATCTTAAAGAAACACAAGCCTGGATTTGCCAACTCTCCTAAAATTAAAGCCCCCGATGTACATTTCCTGTTCGTGCAAGTAATACATGTGAGAAATTTTACCCATAAATACCACTAGGTTTTCTATCAATCTGACTCAGGAAATAAAATATTTCAGTCAGTCCCTGGAATCAGTTTTTCAGTAAACTGTTCACACATTGCTGCCGTTTTAGAAACACGCAGTAGTTAACCGACTGTTCTTAATGATTCTAGACATCCTACAGACAAGGAACTTAAAATTGTTATCACTTCTCTGAAATAGAAAGCCTGTATTGCCAACCGTGTAATGATACAGTTGGCAACACAGTTGTTCAGAGACAATTTCAGCGGTGAGTCCTGTCTAGACTAACTTCTGTTTTAAGACCTCCATCAAGAGCTTTATTCTGCTACCTTTTAGTGGGAGCTTACCTGTTAGCATCCAGGAAAGCATGGCTGGCTCCCTGTTGCAAAGTTCCTGTTAGGTGTAACCTTGCAACAGAGTCTCTTCCAGTCTCAGTATCGTTTATTATTCAGCTTTGGTAGAAAGATACACTTTGGTGTGGATTCAGTAGGACTCTGTATAACCGTTCTTCTCTGTGTTATTGGTAGCTTGAGCACCTTAATCTAAATTCTTACTCTATCTGCCACCTACTGTGTCAGGGAGGCCTAAAGTACTCAAATATGAAGGACAAATGAATAAAATGCTTAGGTACTTCAAAAGTGCTTCACTTAATATTTTACTGAAGATAAAAAGGTGTTTAAGTACTTGGCATTATTAAATGTGTACTATTTATGCAGTGCACACGCATAACTGCCGCCAAAGTTTCTAGTTTAAATCTGTGTTTGGAGACTACTTAGATAAGTTTTTTCATCACATAGATTATAATGGGTCATTTTTAGGTTTTATATTGCAATTTTAACCACTACTCAGGGACTGTTAAATTAGTGAATTATTTTGCTGCTGTATCCAAACCAAGAGCTGATGACACAAAGGCTCATCTCCACAAAGCTATTTAGGCATCTAACTCAAATGTAAGGACCCAGTTAAAATGTGAATGAGGCTGCCGATGCCTAAGTAGGCATCCCTCTCTGGGCATGGCAAAGCACTCAGCACCTTGTATGTACTAGCTCTAATTTTAATAACATTTGACATTTTCCTGGCTTTGCACTCTGAACCAGAGACAAACAAGACGGGAACTATCCAAGTTATCTAATGCAGTGCCTGGGTAAGAAATGAGGAGAAGTAATTTGCAGAAAATATAAAAAGATTGAAAGTGGAAAGAATAACAGGAAGCTGAAAATGAAGGTGAGGAAGGAAGTGTGTATGAAATCAGGTGAAAGGCAGATGGGGACAGGAAGGCAAAAGAAGGAAATTTAATGGACTAAAATATTCTCTCCCTTTTTTTTTTTTGGTGATAACAGCAAGCACTTCTTTCCAATTTGAAGCAAAGCTTGGTAGTCAGATACTTCCAGTCTTTTCATGTTTTATTTAAAAAGCTTAATTGGGTGTCTTAGCATTCAGAGTTAAGCTTTTTAAATGAAAAGTAAAAGTTAAAAGCATCTGCAAGTAAACATTATGAAAACTGATAGTAAGCAGTATTTCTTCTTTAAAATACTTTATTTTTTACTCCCTGCTGACATGAGTATGAATCTTTGTTAGCTGAGGACTATCTGAAGTTTAAGTAATCTGGTTTTAATCCTCAAAGGCACAAAATCATGTACTCCCAACACAGTCAACATTGTAGTATCAGTCTGTGAAGGTTCACTCAAAAGAAGGAAGAAGTGGTACAAAAGAAGGCACTATACAAGAGTCTGTGTAAACAAATAAATGTCCTATTGCCAGTGTAGCAAATCAAGTGTTAAAATAAACCATAATGTTCACAAGGTAGTTTTTAGTATTTTGGAAACTTAGCTGAGTGAAGTTAATTTAATGGGTTTTTAACCCCATTTAACACTTACTCTGTGCAGGTCACATTGATAGGAAATGTGACTTTTAATGAAGCTATTTCCACAAAGTGAACTCTGTTAATACCAGTAGGTTCCTAAGTTTGTGAGCAAAAATATCCTTAATTGTAAATACACATCTTTCTCAGGCTGCTTCTAATGCCATGATCCTGTAAACACCAAATGCTCCTAAAGATTTATGTAAACTAAAAAATTACTTCCATGAGTATAATTTACATTACTTCCTTGAATAAAATAGACACTTCTTGCTGGTCTGACTATATCTCTCTACACCCTGATTCTTGTCAATACAGCTATATCAGTTAAGATGAACAATTCTGGAGACACTAGGAAAACTTAAGTGCAGACCATGCCTGAGGCTAGCAGAAGTTGTCAGTTAAATTCAGGGCTTCTTTAGAGGTTAAGTGTCACCTTATGCAACCAGGCTGTCTCTGGCCACCTCTGTGCTACAGAGATTAAATCCTGCACTTAGTGTTGCAACAGCCATGCTTAAACTCCTGAAACTCAAGAGCTGTTCAGCAAACTCGGATAGAAAAAAAAAACCAAACAAACCAAACCAAACAACAAACTCCACAAATATGTAGCAGTATTACAAGAAATACTATTCAATGAACACTTTAACACCCTTTCTATGTTTTTCTATCATAGCTTTTCTCCACTGCTGTGTATGGAATCTCATTTCATTGGAAAGCCTGTGAACATTTTGTAATTACAATTAAGCAGGCCAGAACTTATGTTTATCCATCCTACAGACAGTGGCTTAGAGAAGTAAATATTCAAGCTAGTGCTTCCACGTACCACTACAAACTCTGATGAATTTTAAGACCTATACATACAGGATCTCCCAATACTAAAAATGTCTGATTTTCAGACATTTCAATGTCTGATAACGCTGGAGGTGTTACTTTTGCTCTTTTAAATGGCAATGTCTCTTTTCAAAGCCAACGAATGCAAGGTACTAAACCAAGGCCTGTGATCCATGTTAGCTGTGGCTAGTTTGTTTCCTAATCCTACATATTTAGGGCAGAAACTGTTTATTTTAGAAAGGAAGATGACAAACTTTATCATGTGAACTACTCAGAGACTTGGAAAGTAAAAATACAATTCTAGGAGAGATGGATGGAGTATTTGTGCAGTCATAAAGTACACAAAAATTCAAATTTTTGGTAGCCATGAAAAGAAGTTTATAATGGAAATGCTTAGACTGCTTTCTCTGTAGTGCATATTCTCTCTACATGTATAAATCAAAATAAATCTTGGTACAGTTAATAAGTCTGTCTGTCCATAAATCTGTCCATCCAAATAGACTTAAATCTTCATAATAAAGGTTTCCTGACTCTGTGTGTATTAAAGATGGAAATATAATTTCTTTTTCCTCTATTCCTTGCTGTCAAAAGCAGATGATTTTTATTTTATTTCATTTTATTGAAACTATGACCATAAACCAGATTCTTTTAATTTAGAATTAAGGGGCTGGTAGGAAAACATTTTCGAATGGGGAATTTAGGCTCTGAAAGGAAGCTCCCTCTTGGTCTGAAATAACCCTGGTTGGTCTATCAGTCATCAGGGCACTTTGCCAAAGCCATCTACCATTACTTGCATTAGCCCTGGTTTGACCTGCCTTGAGAAGGATGGCTCATACCCCACTGGGGTTGTAATTTGCTGGCTACCAGTACTGCAGTGGTACTTTTTTAAAAAATAAAAATTTATTTTATATTGGTCTGACTTTGGACAAAGGGTGATAACATTTCAGGGAGGTTCCCCCTTTCATTCCAACATAAAGCCACAGGAATTAAGGGCAAATCCACACGTGTATATATATATATATATACACACGGAGGTATTTAAGAGATCTGTAGTCCTGTTTCAAGCAGGGCCATATCAAGCAGGCTGTACTCATGTTCTCTCTGGACTACTGCATGAGCAGTTAATTCTATGGGCAATTAGACTGCTGCAAAACCTGCAAAAGTCACTCTGATTTCTACCAGTGCTGCTGCAGGAATTGGCACCGCGCTGTCGCAGAAAGGAGAGATTCCTGACTACAGCTTCAATGCTACTAATTTGAACTCCTCAGCAAATGTTCCAGTTAGGTACATGAAAAAAAGCAAACAAACTAAAAGCACCACCAAAAATAGGTTACATATTAGTATCAAGAATTTTGATGAAATCAGTAACAGATGCCAATAACAGAACCCTGTGCTATGCTCTTTCATATCCAGTACAAGCATATGAAGTATATGCAAAGCCTATTTATTTATAAAGGCCTCCAGAAATAGGAAAAATGTGTGTATTGGGTTGTTTATGGCATTTGTTATTGTTTACTGTACATAATACCTGAAATATGAAATTCCATGCCAAGGACAAGCTCACACTAGAATCTAAGTGCAATGGCCCTAAAACAGGGATCTTGCAAGGTAAAGTTGATTTTCCTTTTTTTTTTTTTTTTAATGGTAGGTAGCTCTCCAAGTTTGTGTCATGCCTAAAGTTTGTAACAGTCAGGAGTGCATTTTTAAGCAAGTTTTCCTAGCAGGATTTCTAAGGTATCACCCCTTGTGATTCGTGATCAGCCACACCACCCCCATCCCCCTCTTGGCCATGGTGGAGAGGGGGATGTACAGTGGAGCTCCACATCTGACTTTCCCTTAACATATTAGTCTTGTGACAATATTGGCAAAGAAAGGGATAAGATACAGCCTGCTATCATTCTGTCCACTCTTCTAACTCAATACATTGCTTTAGACCCCAGACAGCAGTAGTGTTACAAGTCAGCTTTAGAAATAACTGAATTTAAAAAGCAGAGTAAGAAGACAGCATTAACTTTTGGCATTCGTAACTTTAAATTGTCCAAATACTTATTTAGCTTTAAGCTTCTTTCGCTCTTTGCCCCTCCCTTCTCCCCTCCACCAAAAGAAAAAAAGAAAAAAAAAAAAGGAAATTATTGTCCTAATTGTTCAGAAACTCTATTTGTTTGTAGTGGCAAGCAAATTTTCTATAGCTGAGTTATGAAGCTCCTAACATACAGGCCTAAAATTAAAATGCTGACAATCTTAAATGTAGTGGCACAAATACTGCCACTACAATAATCCTTGTAATCTAATATATTAGCCCTAGGGGGATGGAGACTCAATTGCTGGTCTCAGGCAGCCTTTCTGAGGCTCAATTCAAATTGTATAATTATTCTACATCAAGTTCTTTAAAAAACATTTCAAATGCAGTATTGTACATTCCAAAACATTTGTTCTTCAGACACTGATTTTGCTTTTTTTTCCCCCACTTTTATAGAGATATATGATCTCAGAGACACATGAAAACTCATTAATCAAGTTTATACTGTGTAACGCTCTTTTGTGTGTGAAAGACTTACTTTTTTTCCAGATTTCCTCAGTTATGTTGCCAAGGTGATTCCCCTAGAGAGCCATGTGTTTATCTTGACAGGTGTTAGTGAGATCTGTGGAATCTCAGTGGAATTGTTACTGGTTGCTTTGAGGTACAGTAGAAAACATTAAGTCTGCAAACTAATGAACTTACCTTATTAAGTTCTAAATAAAATAAACCACAGAGTAAGTTGGATTAATCTACTAATGCCTTTCTAATGAAGCTTTTATTGGGCATATGGTGTGGTCTTGATATTTTCCTCATATAGCTAGCACAAGCAAAAACTCAAAATAAAACCCGCATGTATCTCTTTGTTACATATTAGTATCAAAAACTTATTATCAAATTTATTTTCAGATTGCTATTTTGCTAGCATGATCTTTGATTATGATTTGCAAGACTAAATGGATAAAAAAATAAAAAGCAGTCAGATTTAAAAAAAAAAAAAAAGGAGTCATCATTGATCAAAGAGAAAAATACAACTACTACTGTTGCTAGGGGAAAAATATAAACTGCTGCTGCTAACTTATAATTACTTTAAAATGCATTCTGTGACCTGTTCTGACAATGTCAGGGAATATTGTAACTTCTGAAGTTAAATAATTATTCCTTAGTTACAGTCCATTAGTGTTTTCCAGACCTAAGCTATAACATGCTACATTTTGGTAATGCATGTTAGAAGCAACAAAACAATAGGTGTTTTTAACAAAAAAGAATGAGTTTTAAGCAAGGTGAAATGAGATATCATTTGCAGCCAGCTGTGCCTTTTGCTTTTAATTGTCATTTTATTTCTCTCTGTATATGTAGTACAAGATCAGAACACACACACAAAAAAAACCCCAAACCGAAAATCCAAACAAACCCAAAACAAACCACAAATAAGATTTACAAAATAAAACAAAAAACCAGCACTCCTTAGCAACATTCGCCCTCTGGGAACACACTGCTGAATTTAGGTATAAACCCATAATGGCATCTCAAAGAATAGCAATATCTCATATACTTCAGCTTTGACATACTTTTCAAATCCTTAATTTCCTTTTTTCAGTTTCCCACTGTCCTAGTTGCCAGTTGGGGTTAACCCATGGCACCCACATAAAGTTCTGTTTTGCTTTCTTATTTGCAAATGCTCATTTGAGACAAAAAGCAAAGCTCTCCCCTCCATTTATTTACTTCAAAACAAATTAGCAGCCAAGTTTTTCTAGAGGATAAGAACATAGATACAATGAAAACAGAGTGAGAATATAGTTTTTCTTTTCGTCAGCACCAGCAGCCAGAAACAGTATGAAAGCAATGGATCATGAAGAAAAGCAATTTCCTACTTCAGGGATTAAGCAATGCCCTCTTTTGTAATGTTAAATGAAAGTTCTAGTTGTTGTGGATTTTTTTTTTTCGAAGTAATACTGATGTTTTTTTCCCCCAATTTAAATAGTCACTAGAGAAGCTCCAATGGAATTCCAAATACATGACTTTCTAGCCAATCAATAACACAGATAAAAACCTTTATGTTGTACTTTGAGCAGGCCTATTGATAGGGCAAGAAAAATAAAGCTACTACAGAAGCCAAAGATAACTTATACGAAGGAGAATATCTGGTGATATGTGTTCTCTGTTCTTTTCCTAAGGACAAATATAGGGGATTCTAATATAGAAAATAAAGAGACTTTTCTTGAAGCATTCAAATAAAGACAGCTACCTATATTCTACTGTCACAGTATGTATCTTTCATCCAGTGACATTGCAAAACTAACTACTCCTGTGATGACACACGGCTAGGCTATCAGGTGATATACCAAACCCTCATCTAAAACATTATCCTACACTTCCCTTATGTAGTATGGAAAAAATGGAAGCTCTACATTCTGCCTCTGCCACAGCTTTTCAAGTGCAACCTTGGGCAAATCAGTACAAACCATTACTCAATAGTTAATTGACAAGCTAAGTCAATGTATTAGTCACAAGGATAACGATTATTTGTATAAGGAAGGCTTGGTAGAATTACACCCTTCACACCAATGCTGAAAGGTTTCAAAGGCTTTCATCTTCAAATGATATTAAAGAGTGTGTTGTAGGATTATGTCTTCTACACCTACAACTTTGTATCTATAAAGCTCTGTCAAGAACATTCACTGCAGCTTTAAAGCCAGTACTGTGTTTAAAGCACTTTGGGATCACTTCATGATAAATGCCAATATTTATAATAATTATGGATTAATTTGACTTCCTTAGTTTTTATAGATACTTAAATAAGAATCCTGTAAATACGTGATCAAATTTGCTTAATGGGACCTCTTGTATGTGAAAGTATTGTCACTGTAAAGAGACTTCGTTGGATCAAACTTGTTCTCCATAGCCTGTATGCAAATAATAGATGCAACTATCAAGAGGCTGGAAACAGAAAATCATTTAGTTCATACCCGTGTTTTGTTTTTTAATGAATTACATTAAAAAATTTCCCAGCTCAGTCAAGGTACCTGCTATATAATTAACATGAAGAGTCACAACCCACTTATCTTTTAAAACCAGGTTGTAACAGAAAAGAAAATACAAGACTTCTCAGCTGTAACTTTATGGCTCTATCAAAACTTACCTAATTTTACCTATTTCAGTGCGTAATAGAAGATGTATTCAGAGGAAAAAAAAATGATACATACATATTTTTAAGGGCTTAGAAAGCTAACAGTTTTCTTTTAACACCCTTGGATCTAATTTTGTTTCTAACAAGTAAAACAAGAAGAATAAGGCCCTAAAAAGGATAATGGTCTGAAACCTGTTCTCTGAATTTTTGCACATGCTAAAACTATAATAAATTACAGTAGAAAATTTGGGTGCGTTGCTGTCCATCTTTGGTTACACAGCTCAGCATTACTGCCCAGAAAAGCTTAGGGTTTTCATTAGGAAGTTTTCAAAAAACACTATTTTGAACCACTAACATATAATAGCTCTTCCACATTTAACAGGATGTCAGTTCCTGGAGCTGTTTTTCCTTTGATGTGCACAAAGTACTGCCAGTAATTTTAATCAAAATTATGCCATGGACAAGAGGAAGACAATCACATAATATGAATTATCATGGTTTTTCCATATCCCTGCCTCTCACAGAACTGTTGTTTTATTAGGGGAGTTGGTACTCTATATGCTACTGGCTTGTGGTTCCTTTGTTTCAAAAAAGCTTAGTACTATTGTAGTTCTTCTCATTCAGCTATATCAAAGTGCTTTATAAAGAAATGAAAACAGTGGAGCCAAGAAAAAAACTTGCAGTGAAACTTTTTTCATTTGTTAACATGAAAAGGTCTCAAATTATTTGTAGTGAAGAATAAACACATTATGAAAATTAAAGAATTACATTTTTAGAAATTATTTAATTTTTAAAAAGATGTTCCCTTACATATTTTTGTTGTGGACTTAAAAAAAAAAAGTCTGTTCTTTGTCACTAATTCTTTAGTTGGGATTGAAAAAAACCTTCTCTGAAATACTTTCTTTTCAGAACTGTCTCTAAACCTAAAATTAGTTCATTCCTTTATCAGGTCAAGTGGAAGGGGATAAACTGTCTGTATCAAGCACCTAACAAGGATACAGTCTGTTCATCAGCTACATAACAGGACACATGGTCTACATTTTGTTGCATAAAAGGAGGATGTGCCTGCCTTCAATCATATCAGCTGACACAAAACCTGGGACCAGGATCCTTGTTTCTTATCTTCCCATTGTAGCAGAAAGCAAGTGCACTTGTATTGTATGAGACAGTGAGCAGCCCTTGTTTGGCCAAGAGTGAACTTCTACACAAGTACTACAATCACGCCAAAGGTTTATGAATTACAATGAATGCAAGAGCAATGCTCATGTTGCCACATACTTTTGAGCTCTGATACACTTTCTGTGGTCAACAGCCACAAAGTGAGAGTTGAAGGACAGCTTGTTGGATGGTTTCAGCCAACATCCCATTGACTTGAATGGAATTTACATAAGCCAAAAACCTGGATGCTACCTTGGTAGCAGCAAAATCAATATAAGCTATAAAGTTTTGGAAGCCATGTTTAATTCTCAGCAGCTTCACACTAATAATCAATTTATCATTAATACAAAAAGAGATTTAGAGCAACGTTTATGCCACTAAAATAAATATCCATTAGATACACAATATAACCCAGCAGTGCCTTTGCTTCTTGTGGAGTTCCTCCAGAACACTGGATCTGTATACAGTATACTGGTAATATACAGTATACATTTAACTGGTAATGCACTATTGAATTGTACAGGGAGGAAATAGCATATAAACTTAAACTTCTAAAGTAACTTCTCTAATCAAGATGGGCTTCAATTATACAACTCAGTATAAAAGTTTTCTTAGTCTATAAAATGTATCATTGTTAGTTTGCACTTCTTTCATTTTTTTCATCAAAGGAGATTTATAATGTGTAAGCAATACAGTAAAGGCTTTCTTCCCCTAAAGAAGCTCAGAAATAAGCAGATTCACAAGATAAGTTTTCTAGAAGAAAAATTCTAATTATGCATTTGAAGAAGTTTGCTTCTTCCTTTGTGGTACTGCTAGAGTTCAGGAAAATGTTCATTGTAAATATGAGTAGTAGCAGAGAATTCCTGCATCACCACTCAATACAGACCCAGACGGTAAATAGCAGTGAAGCTTTCACTGATTTATTTAGAATCTCTAATTTAATCTCTCTATATGAAAAGGACAAAGCGCTGTACCACTGAGGGTTTTGGTCACAGTGATGAGATCAGCAGTATTTCATCAATGTTTAGCCACAGATACATAAACCTCATTAGGAAGTTTTCTGACTTAGGTGACTATAAACACAAGGACTGAGAAAACCAAGAATATTAATACAAACCTACCCATTAATCTGCAATGGATTATTTCTCTTCTGGTAAAAAAAAAAAAAAAAAAAAAAAGAGTATCAAATTTCTGTTGGTTGGTGAAAAATGAGATTCAAACACTCTGAAATTAGTATATTTTGATCACTTGATATCTTGTGGTAAACAGCAAATGTATTTTCCTTCAAGACAAAGACTTTTTTCTATATAATTTCAGTTGATAAATCTTCAATAACCCATGATGATATTTATCTAATAGATATGTGGGAGAGTAAAATGTTCAGTACTACTTTTGTCTTTAGTTGCCTAGTTTCAGTGAGAGCATTCACGCCTGAACATGGTTCAGGGTGACACCATGAGTCGGCATCCACTTACAGCATGCTGGAATGTACAGACACAAGTATAGCCTGCAAAATCGTGAAGTAATTCTTCCTTTCAGTTCAGCATTAATAAAGCCTCAGCAGGAATACCAGGTACTAATTTGGACAGTACACTCCAGGAAGACATGAGCCAATTGAGAGAAATGTGAGGAGAGCAACATGACCAGAGTCTAGAGAACATGAGCCACGATAAATCTTGAAAGAATTAGGCTAGAGAGACAACCGAGATGGAACATTGTAATAGTCTCAAATACATGAAAGGCTGTTTCAAAAGAATAAGGAAACAACCTGTTCTCAACAGCAACGATGGATAGGACAAAAAGAAATGTGCTAAATTGCAACAATTAAGATTCAGGGTAGATACTATAAAAACCTTCTCAAGAGCAAGGATAGGGAAGCTCTATAAAAGATCACCTAGAAGACAGTGGAGTCTCCACTGTTAGAATTATTTCAGAACAGTGTAAACACCAGTCTTTCTAGAACTATTTAAATATACTTTATTTTCTTTTGGGGACTGGGATGATGTCCTGCAGCTACTTTCATCTTTATATTTCTATGAACAGGACTCCTTCATGCAATCATTTGTGCTGGAAATTATTAAACTTCAGAGACAAAAATATTCTCCTGTATGCCTCACTTTGCCCAGAGTCGGTGCAGAAATTAGTAGGACTAAATTTCTTATCAATACACTCTTTTGCCCCGTATGTGATGTTACTAGAGATGACAGGTCTATTTGCTATTTGAAGCATTTCTTTGAAAACAAAAATGAGGATAATCAACCTTAGCTAGGCCGATACTAAATAAATGAATAGGAAAGTAAATATCACTTCACCTTAAATTCCTTGTCTGGATCACAAAACTCCAAGTTAATTCAAAAAAGAAGAAAATGTATCAAGCACAAAGATTTTAGATGAGGAGAAAAGTAAGGAAGTTGCATAATCCACTTTTGGTTTTAGAAGAATATCCTTTGATATACGAACTTTTAACTGACATATAAACATATGTGTATATATATATATGTATGTATTTGCCAGCTTTTACCATTGACAAAACCTGTCATGATTAGACCTTATTTCCTAAGGCTGTACCATTTTATTTACCATGACCTGTAACATGCATGAGATTCAAACACCGTCATGCTCATGGACTCAGTGAGCTCAATAATATTCATTGAATAGTCTGTTCCCATGGAATTTAACCTTCAATCATGCTATTTAGGAAAACTTCCATTTTAATATCTTTTAAATTCTGTATTTAATTACAATATTTTATTGAACAATGTTTTCAACATCATGTTCTAAATTATTTTTTTCTCTGTACCTTACTCCTGAGTGGTTCAGATAGATACTGTGGTGTCCTGTTTGAACTTACATGCAGCCACTTATGTGTACTGAATGAAGAAGCACCCAGTGAACAGATCTGGACAACTGTGCATGTTTGAAATGTTGCACATTTCAAAAGTGAACTAAAACATGATTGAAAGAACTTACTTTACAGTGTCAAATTAAAACTTGAGTAAAATTTGCTTTCAATAACTATAAGGGAGAAACCTGTAGTCTCAACACAGGAGAGGACTAGGGTTATGATCTATTGTTACTGAGGGTAGAAAGGAGAAGAAATTCCTCGTCCCTTTCTAAAATTATGTCACTGTAAATCTCCATCTGTTACACCCCTCACAAGTCTCCTAATATTAATAATTTTTTCTTTCTCTCCCTGGTAAGTTGCACTGACATGAAGAATGAGAGAGTATCTCCAGAGCAAGCTCCTGATGAGTAGTCCCCCTTTTGGAGAAGACTTTGACTTTTTGTTAGTATGTAAAGTATCTCAAGATTTGTCCCTCATTTATTAAATTCATTAGAGATCATCATGACTACTGAATTTCTTTTCAGACGGATGCTCTCTTGTCAGTAATTCCCCACACACTATTCTTCAAAGAAACAGTTTCCTTTGATCCATATTGTAACTGAATCCCCACAACTTAAAAAAAAAAAAAAACAAAACCTGTTGCAGCTCCACTGCTGATACCTGCATTTTCCTTCAAAACAATTATCCCCAAACATACTTCTCATGCCTGTGTCTTTCCTGACACCTTTTGCATTCATAGTACTTTTCTTCAATTTTCTAAATACAGATTTTAAAACAATTAATCTTGGTTTATGGTTCTATTCCAGATTCTTCAGCATGATAGTATATCTAGAAAACATAAAACATCTAAATAATACAAGAATTATGATGAAAAAAACCTGAGAACTGTTGGATAAAAATAGATCTCATTATTATCTAATCAAATTCACAGCTGCAATGTCATACCCATCAAATTCAAGAATCAGCACCACTAGGGGAATGTGAAAATCCTATCCAATAGGATGCCATCGTAAGATCTAGGAAATACTGAAAGGCTATCGAAGGGATGTGCAGAAAGTAGAACCAGAGAATGAAAAGAAGCAGAAAACCCGGAAACAAAAAGCCATAACAGAATACAAAATAAAAGCTAGGAACATTTGATTTACCAGATTGTAGTTCTATCAATGGACTCAAGTGACTACACAATACATGATCGCAAAATCTGGCAAATCACAATTATTTATTCTCTTAATATACTTCTGAAATAGATGGTGAAATTTAGTGCTGCTCTTCTTTTAAAGGGAAATGAAGCTTTTTTTGTCATATTTCAGAAAAGCTTCAGGACTGAAATGGAATACATTTCAAATGGAAACATCAAAGTTACCTTGTTCCATCCCAGAACACACAAAGCTAAAGATATTAATTATTTCATTCTAGAAGTGTTCTGATCCCAATTTCTTACACATAAGAAGCTTGACTTTTTGCCAAGATGCATGAAAAGGATACAACTTCACTGAATCATAACTGTCCAATTATATATAATCTCTGCTTACTGCTCCTGATCAAGGACAAGTTTTATATCATTATTTTCTTTCTGGTTTTCAGGAAGCCAAGAATCACTTGTTTCAACAGAACATCATTATGAGTTGCTTTTCTCTCCAAATACATTTTCCAGTGGATTGTATTTAGTAGTAATAATAATATACAGTGCAAAATCAAACAAACAAGCAAACAAACCCTTCAAGAACAACAATCCCCCCAGCAGTACAACTAGGTTGCATTGCTTACCCTCCTATAAAAAAAAGTCTTCTTTGCCTTCCTGAGAATTCACCTAATCTGCATGTGAATATTGACAAAACAGAAAGAAAAAGCCCTGTAAAGAGCCCTTTTTCTATTAAAAAAATGCCCTATATTTGGGTTTATGCATCCTTTGCAACATTTCAGTGGTTCTCAGCAGTCCCTAAGAAGGCTTCTGCTCATACGCTTTCCCGATTAAGACAATAAATATTGAAGTAATCTCATAAGTAATTTACTAAATGAAGAAAAGCAGCCATTTTTAGAAAGACTTTAGCTAAGACTATATTTAGGATGAGTCAAGTCTTAGGATGGGTCAGTGATTTATTGCAGCTTTCTGAAACTTGTATATGTACTTTAATCATCCAGAACTACTACTATGTGATTAGCAGTATGATGATATTTTCAGAAGTAATTACTTTTTTTTTTTTCCTGGGGGGGGAGGGGGGGGCAGTTGGGGGGGTTTTTGTGTTTTTGTTGTTAAACCATAGAATGGTTTACAGGTAACAATGTTGCTTGCATATTTAAATTCTTGATAGGAGCTGTAATTGCATCAATTTGTTTCGCCTCTCCACCCTTCATTTTTAAGCTTTTCTAAACTTTGATTTCGGGAACCTCTCACTTATTCATTTACAGCAACGTGAAGAAGTATAAATCACACAATTAGTCCATATATTGATATAATTCCATAATCCTCCATGGAGAATAACATATATACTTTTGTAAGATAGGGTGTCCAAATTAAATCTTTATTTTCTTCAGTTATATAATAATTCCTTATATTTCAAGTATTTTTAATTATTTCCTATTGCTACACTGCTTATTGATATACAAACCCCAACTAAGAAACTTTACTTATCTTAAAAGTGAAAATAGTATTATGCCCATTTTCAGCTAGATAGAAATGCAGTCTAAATTAAATGAGGGTAATAGTAAATTACTATTTCCAGATTACAAGATTAAGAAAAGGAACTCAAGTCCCATCTAGAGTAAGAACTTTAGGAACTAAGCCTAAAATATACATAGACAAATGCTTAACTGTTGCATGTCTGATTTCAACACAGAATTAAGAGTTTATAGGTGAGGAACACCTGGTTGGTATATTAACAAAGTACAAGCATAAAGAGCATTTTAGCAAGTATTAAGCATGTCAGTGCAGGTAATAAAATCTTTGCATTACACTGAAAACAGGGAAACTGTCTTTCTGCAAAAAGGTAAATGCAGAAAAGAATTAAGCCAAATGCTCACCATAATTTAGTTTTATCTAATCCTAATACTATGTAGATAATGCTCCAAAGAGAAAAGTTATTCTGGTTTTGCAGACTAATACAATACAATACATGCAAGTGACTGGGCTAAGAATCTCTCTAATCAACACATTTGATATTTTCTTATCGTGGACCAATCTGACTATAAATTGTTGAAGACTATTAAGGAGTTGGAGTCTCATGATAATGTAGCCACAATCACAGATTAACTGACTGTTGGCTTTTTTTCTATAAAGCCTTTGTTGTAGAACTCAGCAGTGTCATTCCATTAGCAAAGTGGTGCTCTCTTTTCCTGCAACATGAAATATGAAGTATTGGGAATAAATTCTTACATACAGAAAGAAAATAACTATCTTTATTTATGTATGCAAGACACCTGATGGAAGCATGCCAGCCAGTAGAGAGAGGGAGTAGAAAATGCAGCACTTATCAGCTGGGGTTTGGTGGAAGAAATATCTGATGTCTTTCAGTGGTTTGCACAACTTTTGAGTAGAGATGATTCAGGCTAGAGTAATTGTGTGAAGCCCAGTAGTTCTGAGGTATATCCTTTAAGTACATCTGTACTCAAAAATTATGTTCCAGTTACATACCATTAGGCTATTTTCACAAATGCTTTCTTGTGATGTTTCTGAGAAATTAGGAGCTTTAATTTCTCAAGTAAGATCTGTTCTTTTGCCATACAGTGCTATTGCCTTCCTTGTACACATTCTCTCTCATACAATTTCTCATACGGAATCAGTGACACTAGAACAGATGAAAATGACTCTAGCAAACGTGCATGCAGAATAAAGTTAGAATGTGCTCTATGCTGGTTAGCATTAGTACTGACATTGTGGTTATTCCTCTCCAAAGGAAGCAGAGAAAAAGGTCTTCTCTCCTCTCTCCTTAATTACTTTACTGTTTTCTACTGTAAGTAAATGCAGCAAATATTAAAAGAAAAAGAAGTGAAAGTGAGGTTCACCTACAATTCAGTTAGTGATGTTGAAGGCTAAAATATATATAAACAGCATGAACAAATAATAACAGCTCCCTTTAAAGGGCATATGTTATTTTTTTAATGGAATTTTTCAAAGCAGTCCTGTCAACTTTGATGGTATTTTAAAGTCTCAAATAATTGCAAACTAGGCAAAATCATTATGAATTTCAAGGTTTTGAAATAAGGAATTAGTAAATTTGTATTATAAAATATTTTACCAAATACCAACTGTGAACAACAGATATCAAACAACTGATGATATTGAGGGGTTTGTAATGAATATAGACAAACATTAAATAATTTCCTAAATATTTATATTAAAAGGTAATACAGAAGTATTTCTGATTTCCACTTCTCCAACTGAGACACAAACGTACACAGACAATTTTTAACCAGTGACTTCAGGGAGATGATACCAAATAGACCACTCTGGAAAATTAGACAGATAATAGATACAAAGGCAAATGCTTAAAAAGCCAAAACAATGGATCAAGTATACTATTTACCTATGTGAATTAGGTTTTGAAGATTGAGCGTGATTTGATTTAGAGCAACAATGAAAGCCACATCACTGATGTTGAAAAGGAAAATACTGAAGAATAGTTTTATCTGTCTACACTACAAGATACCAAAACAAAAGTTGCACAAATTGATTCAATCTGAGTCAGAGAGGTGAAATGCAATGGCATCCTTTTATTGTCTAACCAACCTGTAATAACCTTGAGAGGAATTCCTTGAGAAAAGTTGAGGGCCTGGTATAGCCACCTTCTTTTACACTTTCTCCATGAGCAGATATTTATTGTTTTCTCGTTTGACTATGTAAGTATCCCACTAATCAGGAGTGAGCATCATAACTTTATGAGAAAGACTATCATGAAATATCTCCAAGCAGAAGTACCCACCTTTGAAGCAGCATTTGCCTCTGCAGCCATATGGAAATTAGGGTTATTTTCTGCCACTGCAAATAGAACTGAACAAATAATTGAATTGCTGGCTCCTTTCCAAAGTCAAAAGAAATTATTGTTGTGGTTTATCAAAAAACATTTTTCCTAGCCAAATGAAAACTTATTAGTTTTTGATTTTAGGTTTCGTTCTTTTAAAACTTTCAAGGTTTTAAAAACACTGATTTAGAAATGAGGTTTTTAAATGCTGTGATTTAAAACAGTAAATATTACATGATTTTAGCTGATGTGATTTAAAATCATTTACAGAAACTAATGAAGTTTTTCATCTGGGAGGAACTCTAACTTCTCATCTAACAGACTTGCCAGCATTTGGGAGGACTAGGTGTAGATTCTGGACTTTACTTGTCCTACTGGATTTCTGCAGGGTAGGTTAGGCCTTTGATGGTTCAGATTTTCTTGTGAATATTTGTTCCTTTATTGTCTTTGATGATATAACCATCCACGCTAATTTTGGATATAATTGTAGGTAAGCATGGTGTTTGACCATCTGTTGCAGTATCTATAAAAAGATTTGTTCTTGTATAATACATTTAAAATTCAGTAAAGTTAAAGAACTAGGAACATGCCTGTAAAGGGATTTCTATGGGTTTAAACATGTTTTCTTTACTCATATAGCAGACCCACTGTTTTTAAAGTGGCTTGCATACAACATACTACACCTTTTGTGGTTGTTGACTATTATGTATAAAGTTTCAGTGTATGCGACATTGTTCTCCACCTCCCCCTGCTTTATATGTTCCTATGTAATTTTATGACTTTTTCTCTCTTGTTTTTTATATATCCTGCTGCTGCTGTTGTATATATTACAATGCAAAATGATAGTGATTATAGGTCAGAATATAGAATTAGATCAATAAGGTGGGTTGTAAAACTATGAAACAAACACACACACACACACACACCCTTTTACTGCTTTTGGTTTTATTTCTATAAATAAAATCAGAAAATTACTAAGGGAGTAGAGAGAAAAGACAAAAGCAAGATGATACTTGGTATTATTCTTCTGCATAAAAATAGTACTAGTGAACACATTCTGTGGATAAATCCTCCCACAATTAAGTACTAACATGCTACAGGAACCAGAGTTATCAAGAATTGTATCACTAAATCTTCAGAAAACAAGAATATTTTTGTCATCACATGTCATTATTTCACATTAATCACTGTGGAGTTTCCCTTGCATTCACGAAAGATAAGTGAAGACAGATTTTAAAACCTGGAAAAAGTACCTTGAGCTTGCATCAAATGTTGTATAATATTTGAACTGATTCCATACACACACAGATCTGTGTTAGTCACTACCAATCTATTTCTATGATTTATTGCTTTTTATAGTAGGTAGAGGTTGTTTGGTTTGTTTGGTTTTTTTTTTAAATAAGGATTCCTTAATTGCAACATCCAAAGTTGAAAGAACTGGTGATTAAATAGCTTATCTCAGCATGTGAAATGGTACTTTCCCTTTCTTGTTTTTCATCAGAATCACCTTTCAGTAATAACTTTCAACAAGGCAATGAGAGAAAGTTTGAAAGCTTGTGAAGGCTTATGATAGTAGCAAATTAAGACTACAGATATAAGCAAAGAAACACAGCAAAACCTGTGACATACCAGAATACATCAGAAAGCCTCTAGGATAAGAGAAAGCTAGAGAATTAGAACTGATTAATGCAAAGTGCACTGAAGGGATCTGAAGCTGTGTCTAGTCAGATAGCTTAACTTGCTCTTGAAGTCTAAAATATTCCCTGACATACCTTGAGTTTGCCCATAGATGTACTTTGTGTAATTAAGACCTGAGTTCCAGAGCCTGAGCTATTTTTTCCCGGGGATATTGGGTAAGTGCCCAAAACCAGAGGCTTAGTACTCCCCATAGAGCAGTTTATAAAAGAGCAGGATTCAAGCTCCGAACATAAGTATGTATTAATCAGAATGTATTGCTGTGAAACTGTATCCCAGACATCAAACTTACATAACAAAACCCCAACACCACACTGTAACAATTCTCACAATTCTTTGTTTTGATGTGTGTTGGAAACCATTTTCTCCTTATCTAACTATTCATACTTAAAAATATGAAGACTTTTTTTTTTTTTTCCTCTAAAAAAGCCAGTCTTACTCTGATGACTATCAGAAATTTACAAGCCATTTTCCTAGCTGTGGCATGTAAATTTGCTAAGAGGAACTGGAAACCACTCTCATATTCCTCTCAGTGTTGGTGAAATTTTTCTCTGTGACAGCATACAGCAAGTGACAGTTAAGAATGCAATATAAAGGAAAAAAAAAAAAAGCATGTAGCAAGGCTTAGGAAGAATAGTGCCTTTTTATAGGTACAGTAGAAATGTAAAATAATCGTCAGGTTCCTTGCTTGAAGGGATTAGAAAGTGGAAGGTGCATAATGATAAAGGAAATGTTCTTCTACTCAGCACTTAATAGAGTAGCCTTAATATTGCCTAATGCATGTTGTACAATGTATGTTGTAATGTTGTACAATGTTTTTGACCCAGGGAGCTGGGTGCTGTGCAAAAATCTAAACCCAAGATAAAATTGCATGGAAAATTTATCATGCTTAAAAGTAGGAACCAAGTTTAGGAGGTATATTGCATAACCATATAGAAAGCAAGGCTTCTTCAACATGGTTTTGGGGAACTTCAAACCTTGATGGATCTCTTTGTAATAGCAAAAACAAATATTAGAAGAGAAATTATTTGGAATCTGGATAACTAAGATTAGAAGATAATCTCAAGAATACTAAAAAAAGATAATCTCTCAAAAAACAGTGAAAAAAGCATCAAAAATATATTTCACATGCTCAAATGACATAACATGGATTACCCTTGGAACTTTTGACAGTTTGGCAATAAGAGCCTGAAAAATGGGAAACATAAGGCTGTTAAATAAAAAAAATATTTTAGGGTTTGTCACTTTGCATGAACTTAGGAAATTATAAATTGCTGGATCTTAAATTTGACCGTGAAGCTTCCAGAAGGAGCTTCAAAAGAATCTGGCAGACCCCATAACTCAGAAAGAAGCTACAGTAATTGATAGTAATTTATAAAATGGCACTTTTTCTTTTCTGTTTAATTGATCTCATTGTACTAAGCACTACCCTTCTGTGCAATTGAAAGATGGCCAGCCAAAGACACTGCTTCATGTGGTAATAGATTTGTTGCTATAATTAAAAAAAATGATAAAATCACTGAGCAACTGACTTGTTCTTTTTACATGTAAACATCTCTGCAGATTAATTTCTGCCTCTACTTAATGAAGTATGTTATTAAACTTGCTTATCAATTTATCAAACAATTGTCACCTTTGATAATATTAGAGGTGTTTCCCTTTCAAGTTATAATCTGTATGTCATTGATAAACCAATTACAGAATTCATAAGTCAAATGATCATAAGAAATGCATAATGAGTGGTAATAATTTAAAAATTCAGACTTTTTTTATATTACTAAATATTAGGGCAAAACTACATATATTTCAAAATAACAGTGCTAATCATACACATCACGTTACAGCCATAACCTTTCTCTAAAGGAATAGAAAAACTGGCACCAAGGACTTTAAAAAACAAAACAAAAAGCTACAAATGCAAGTAACTCACTAAAGAAGTTTTTTTATGGACATTGAGTGCAATGGAGATTGGTAGGCAGCCTTCGTAGCGGCGGAAGGTCTATCTCTACGAAGATGAAATATGTATATGGAAAAGGATGAAAAAAGAAGTTGTGTTTAACTCTGGATGAGGGAGAAAGATTACTAGCTGTCATTATTGACAAAGGTTTCCTACAAAAAGCCAATCACTAAAAAGTTTTGGCAGGGCTGATCATAGCATGTAAGGAATGAGTAAACAACCAGTGTGTAGAAGAGGTTCAACCAGAAAAAAATAAAGCATTCATAAAATGCATAAGGACAGTATTAAAATCTAGAACAGCAAACTCACTACTCTTCTGACTGTATGCCCATTCTTTGTTCAATTACCCAGTTTCTTGCTTAATTTTTCCTCTCCATGTGGCTTCCAGATTCAGCTATCTGACCAGGCATCTTCCAGGTGCTAGATATTCTTGTTTTCCTACTGTAAAATGGACAGTGTTGTGGAAGTGGCATTATTTTGACCAGAATTTCATAATCACAGAGTCCTCTAACACAGGGAAGACTGTCTAACAAAATTATTGCTCAGAAGTTGTTTGTCCAGATCTCCTGAATTCACCTGTGTTTATGTTTTATTTGGTTTTTCCCCACCCCCCCCATACATTTTCACTGCTGATGGCATACTATTACTGGTCCAGGGCATTGAACCATGAGAAACTCATTGCAGACAAAGCTTGAAAAGCCCACACAGCTTAATCTAATACTCATCACTGTGCACTATATATACATGCAGATGGGTTTGCACCAATTGATGTATAGAGACCGACATGCATGGATTTGGAGTTTACTAGGCAGACAGTTCCTAGGCAAGGGATGTTGTTCCTCCGTTCAATTCAGCAACAGTATGGGCTGCACTGCTTAGCCTGGGTACAGCTTGCAGAAAAGTAAAACATCTCTGTTTCCTAGTGAGATACACTAAGTAGTAAGCATCTTTTTTTTTTTTTTCTAGTAAAGAAACATCTGAAGGCAACTGAATTTGGTAAGTCTGACTTGGTATAAAGTGATGGTGGAAACTAGTCTTGATCATGTTCCTACTGTATTTATCTTCCTATGGAAAGACAGTTAGTAGAACTATAGCTACTGCTATAGAGGGATTTCTCTGAATCCTTTCAATCTGCTTAAACTATGAATAAATTGAAGGTGTAATGCTAATTCTGAAAATTTTAAATGCCAACATAATGCTTTTTCTCCTGAGGGAAATGGTACCTTCTCTTGAACAAAAATACTTAAAAAAATATATTGTTTAAATCATTTAATGTGATAACACTGCCACAGCTTAAGACCTTTTAAACCCTGATCTATTTGCATTTTACTCAACCACTGAAAGTAGATTTTAATCTGGCATATTACATGAAAAACACATCTTTGGGACCAAAAGGTGCTATTTATAGATAAAAAGTATTAGACTGTAGGTTCCTTTCGAAAATCAGTGGAAAAAAAAAAAAGTAAAATTATCTCATCTTGCTTTCTAAAAGACTTTCCATTAAAGTAGCTTCAGCTACTAGTAGTATCCTTGTAAAAGATACACCATTTTTAATAATAAAGACACAATGTAAGTCTGCATCCACAGAAAGACTGCCATGCACTTCATAAAACATCTGGTAATATATGACAAACTAACATATGGTAGAGGCCAACTGTGGACATGAAAGCTGCAGTTTCCACTAATGTTATCAAGCCCAAGCTATATATAAAAAAACAAACAAACAAACAAAAAAAAAAAAAAAAAACAAAAAAACCCTAAACAAACATCCTCCTCCCTAGCATTTTAGGTATTTTGTTATAATCTTCTTGCAACAACTCTAACATTCTTTTTCTTTAATCTATATTTTTTTTTCCACAATTGTAAATAAAAATCAAAGACTTTTACTATTGTAGAACACAAAAAAAGAGCTATTTTACAGTATAAACCATATGGGATTGTGCTAAGGTTATCCAACATTAGATATGGAATTCAGCATTTACCTGAAGCACATGACAGTGAGAATAGGTGGGAAAAGATGAGGGGAGAAAACCATGATGAGACATGCTTAAGTAAGTGCACAGAAACTATCAGGCTTGGTTGGATGAGAACTGAGATTAGAATTTGGCTCAAAGCATCTTTGATATTTACTTTAAAAATAAAGAACATCTGTGAAAACTGAGAGAAGGAAAACATTTTTGATATTTTATATTTAAACATTTGAGTAATAAAGTGCCAGTCTAAGAACACAGAAAATGCCACATGTGCCATATAAATGTATATAATTCGAAAGCAAGAACTGATTTAACTATAGCTATTATTTCCCTATTTTGTCTTCAATGTACATTATCTGTATCCCTCAAGACAGTAGAGAACTGAATTTTCACATATCCTCAGAAAGGCTGTTGAGAAGTTTGAGACTGAAATCTTTGGCACTGGTGAGGCACCTCAAATACGTTGTCCAGTTTTGGGGCCCTTTCTACAAGAAGGACATTGAGGTGCTGGAGCATGTCCAAAGAAGGGCAACAAAGCTGGTGAAAGGCCTAGAGAACAAGGCTTACAAGATGTGGCTGAGGGAACCGGGGTTGTTTAGCCTGCAGAAGAGGCTGCTGAGGGCAGATCTTTTAGCCTCTACGACTCCCTCAAAGAAGAGTTGGAGGAAGGTGGGTGGTTGGTCTCTTTTCCCAAGTGACAAGTGATAGGACAAGAGGAAATGGCCTCAAGTTGCACCAGGGGAGGTTTAGGATGGGTAGGAAAAATCTCTTCACAGAAAGGGTTGTCACCATCCCTGGAAGGATTTAAAAGACATGTAGATGCAGTGTTATAGGGATATGGTTTTATGGTTACCTGGCAGTGCTGGGTTAATATTTGGAACTGATGATCTGAAAGGTCTCTTCCAATCAAAGTGATTCTATGATTCTAATCTCAAAATTCCACGGAATGTAATTATTTTTGTATAGGATTAAGTGTCTTATTTACACATTATGCATGCTATTCACAACCATCATTTTATCCTTTCACTGTATGTGGAATACAAAGGAAAATAAATGGACTAAATTAGTGCTGATAATAATTTGCAATGATCCTATATGGAGTAAGGTATGCAAAGGACTGTCTATAACCAACATTTACACTTCCTATTTTTTCCTAGGCATAGCTACAGTTAATATATAGTCAACCACCATTACTCTATACAGAGTGTTTCTAATATTCATCAGATCCAGATTTTTTTTCTATGCTGCATCTTAAATGGGACTCTTGCATTGGCTAAGGTTTACCTCATTACTTCCAGCTGACATAAAACTCTTTATTAATGTTACATTATTTGGAGTCTCTATTTAAATTCAGCCTTTATCACTTCGACAGCATGAGATATTTTAATTTCTGCCTACACTAAAGCTCACTGGCCATTGTGCTTGGGATATTATTATCTTAGCAATGAGCAAGCATGACATTCTACTGCAAATACATATCTAGTAATGACAGTTAATGATAGAGTGTGTGTGCAGGTTTTAACACAAAGCTACTCAAGTATTCTAACTTTTGGGGATAGCAGAAAAAAAACCCCAACATTGTACAATCCCATCCTATCCATACATACACACATTTTATTTAGAGGGTAGTTTAATTAAGAAGAGAGGAAATGTTGCCCAGAGTCAGTTCATTTGACTGCACCAAAAACCTGAGTGATCAGGTGAAAGACCTGTTTCAGATCTCTATTGTAGATGATTTGCTGTGAGAGCCTGAATCATTTTTTTTCACATCCCAAAGTAGTGCTCCACATACCAACCTGTGATGTGTTTCATGGTGGAACTACTGAAACTGTTTCACTACATATGATCATAGGAGAAAGGACAAATTACTTGAATTTGGATGCTTTGTATGAATGAAAGCCTTAATTACCAACATATAATTCTTCAATTATTTATCTTTCCCTCACCTAGTGAATATGGGATTACTCAGAAAATACAGAATAATTTCAACAGACTTTTATGTAGACTATCCAGTAGCCAGATGACTGAAACAACCTCCCTGTATGTGGGAGACCATGGTTAAGTTCTGTTTCAAACAACAGTGAGATAATATTCAAACTTGGTCTAATGGATATAATACAAAGAGGTGTATCTGCTTTCCCACACAATCTTTTCATTCACAGCTACCTTTGATTGGGCCCTGCAAGTAAGACAAATGGGGAATACTCAGTTTAGGAATTTGGCCAAGGTATAAGCTGTACATCTTAAAAGCTCTGCAGTGAGGAAGAAGCTCTGTGGCAATTGCTGTTTTAACAGACACAAGCTCCCTGCCAAAACAGATACTTTTCATATATGGTTGGGGGAGAGAAGAACCTAGAGGAACAGATGGAAAGCTTACCTAAAGTGCTTATCAAAGGACTGTCAAACTAAAGAGTCAAACACAGTCCTTTGTCCTGACCTCTGAAGGATCACACAACTTCAAAGTGCAGAGAGAAAGGAAGAAAAAAAAAAAAAGTCTGTGGATCCATCTGCAAGATCCAGGTGCATGGCTGTTTCCTCAGAGAAACAAGACCTCTAACCTAAAGAGCACATACTCCATGCAGTGGAACAGTTACAGGCTCACAGGGGAACTGTTCCACTGCTTTTACTTTGGCTATCCAGATTAATGATAGCATTGGTTAAATGAGGTCTTAACTGCTTTCTAAGCAAAAACTGCAGGACAGAAATTTTCACATTTCTCCTGAAATTTTCACATTTTTCAAAAGTTTTCTAGTAAGACTCACAAAACAATTACCAGATACAAAAAGATTTAGACACAATACCACAGTTCTCTAGCAAATTATCTTCCTCTAGCTGACACAGTTTATCTGATCTATACACCCTCAAATTTAAGAAGGTTTTAAGAAGGTTTTAAAAATAAAATTTATGGTTAAACTTTTTAATTTTTATTTTCTGCACTTCTGCCCTTTTCATAACAATATTTTTTTTTCTGTGCAAGTTAAAAAAAAAAATTAAGAAAGTCCCTCTGGCCACACAGATTATTACACTGTTAAACAGTCAAATGTGATTTGGCCTTCTAGCAGTATTATGACCCTGGAAAATGTGAGGTCAATATTTAAAATAAAAGAAATAAAAAAATTATGAAGACTGCTGACAAGAATCACAAAAGTAGAGAAGTCAATAATCTAGCCTAATATCAGAAACTATTGGTGCTTTGTAATGTATTCACTATGGCATTTACATTAATGAGAGTTACATCCAAGTTATATATTGGTAGTAAATAATAAATATGTATTTATATATGTCTGTACATATGACTGAATGTATCTAACACTTTGTCTTTTATCTTGTACAAAACTAAATGCTATAAACATTTTTTTTTCAATGAGGAGGGATTTTTTTTCCCAAACTCAGGGAAAAATAACCCACACTAATCTTTAGTAGAGAATTTTTAAAGCCTTCTACAAAATATTGAAACAAAATAGTGGTTTGAAAAGCTGGAAGTCTGGTGGCCTTCAGTGTTCCTTTTTGATTAATTATAGTTTTAAATGTAGTCAGAGTCAGCAACATGCCACTGCTAGAAAGTCAGGGACATTAGAAGATAAAAATATACTTTCTATCATCCAGTACTGAGGAAGGAAAGTGCTAGAAAGCATAGCAGTACAGTATAACTGTAATATTTCTGCCTCTAAATTGAGACTTTTGGAATCACACATAATAAAATGGAGTCAGTCACAGGTCTTCAGAGTTGCCAAGTTGGCCTGAACATTCTGATCAATCTTACAGATGCTGATATTAAATACTTAAGCAAGATGAGACACTGCAGCAAGATTTAGACTGAGTTTCCAGTCTGTCCATTGATTGTCATGTTCTCATTAGTAACTTGCGTTTAAGACCTATTGTGCTAAACTCACCCTTACTACTCTGTGAAATAATGGGTGATAATTTGCACTCAGACAAAACCACTGAAATAAAATATTCCAGGCTTACACCATGCAGCTCCTCTGTTCTTTTCCTCCTTTACCCCACTGAACATTATCATCAGTGTCTACAAACTTAGCCTTGCTGATAAAGTCAACTCCATATTATATTAACTTCCACACATACTTTTCATCAAAAGTAACAGGAACTTAGTTTTAGGTCCAGAGGTTTAGGGAATGTTAGGCAGAAGCAGAACTCTGGTAAACCTACCTACTAGCACACTGAAAGAGCAAATAAAACAGAGAACTCAGAAGAGCAGAAAAAATGTTACCCTTAGAGATTTAAATACATAATTCACGTACACTTACCCAAACGCTAGCTTTGATTTCGCTACACAATCTTCTCCACACAAATCTTGATAAATGAATCCTAACTAAATTCATTTTTTTTATTGCCTATTTTGTTTTCAGTGTCTTTATCAAAATGCAGGGAGAAACTAAACTTCTGCTTGAAATAAATACATTAGAATACTGATTGCTGTCTGCTTTGAGTTGTGATACATTCAAAGTAAAGAGTACCCCTTTGCAGGCTTCCCATCATAGTCTCCTTGCTTCACCCATTTAATGTGCTGAAAAAGCCCTCAGCAAATAGGTTTAGTTGATTATCATAATATCACCAGCTAGTGCTATTATGTTGTATCAGCATTTACATTATAAACTTCTATTTTAGGTGCTAGATTTCTAAAGTGTGAAAAAAGGCTCTGAACAGAAAGCTGATATTCAATAATGGGCAATTTTTTGCATACATTTCAAATGAGTAGTGCATTCATTTCTTAGTACAATGGAGAAAAATGGTATTTAATTCCAAGTTCAAGCCACATTACTGAATAAAAGCAACCTGACAAAGAATTGATTTCCCTATTTGTTTTTTTCTCTAAGAAGGAGAATTAAAGTGATGCAAGCAAACCTCTACAACATTCGCTTTGTACATTGGGCCTTTTCTCACATCCAGAGTGTCTATTTTACATCTCTGGACAGCTTGCACAGGAATAGCTCTGTACATATTGTTAATAAAGTTTCTTATTCCAACAGGTGTGATACAATGACTGGAAGGTTTTAATGAAACAGGTAAGTCCTGCAATATAAATCTATTTTAAAAAAATATTTTTAATAATATTAAACTATGAAAATTATATATCTGAGACTGTTATCTTTGATTTAAAAATTCTACTTTATAATTGGTATTTTTATTTTGTAAACCCTTCAACGAGGGGTTAAATCATGGTTAATTAAAATCAGTTGAGTTATGCCATTGACTTCAGTGTAACAAAGATTTTGCTTACAAAGTTTTATATAAAAAATCTAAATATAGTAAAGATCTCTAACAGCAAGTGCAATCTGTTTGATAGATGAGATATTCTATGTACCTATATACATTACAGCTCATTACAGTCCAAGAAGAACAGCTTTAAGATACTAATTAAAGAGTGATGTGTTTGTTTTTAAGAACTGATTAAATTCAAAATATTGACATTTTTATTGGCCTATCAAATCCATAAAGTACATTTTGAGAAAAAAAAAAATTTACTAGTCTTTTACATTCAAGGTTTACAACCTAGATATACTAAGCTAAAATTTTATAATTCTTAAATGTGCATTAGTAAGATAAATCCTACATAGAGCTGATGGCTTCATGAACATTCTCTTTATCCACCTAACTAGCACTAAAAATGAACTATATTGGCAAAAAATAGTTGTCTGTTTTGCTCTTAGTCCTATTGTGTATTCTTGTTTGTGCCAAAGCTTTCACCAAAAATATATTTGTAGGTATCATTAGATGTCTTAGAGTTTTTTCTACAACAGCTATAACTTTATATATCACAAGAAATAAACTTTTTCTTTTACAAAAGACTGATAATAGTTGTCATTAATCAATACAAACAATTAACTCTTGTAATGAATTAGACTTGCTAGTTTTCAAATGTGTAGCTCATGAGTGTTTTATCAGCATATATCCTCCAAAACTTGACTCAGTGTTGCTGTGCCAACAGCAAATTTGCAAGGACAAGGAAATTACGCCACAGTGAAGATAATGATATGGTGAACTGTTATTAATTATTGTTAATGATACAATTTGTTTGTTTATAAATCACAGGATACGTTGCCAGGAAAAACCAAACAAACAAAAAACCCAAACCCCTGTGTTATTATTGTACTAAGATAGTATTTGAAGTTTTATAA
This sequence comes from Megaceryle torquata, assembly GCA_024611175.1. Lineage (NCBI taxonomy): Eukaryota > Metazoa > Chordata > Aves > Coraciiformes > Cerylidae > Megaceryle > Megaceryle torquata. The sequence continues at coordinate 38,559 of JANIJG010019435.1, forward strand.
GATGCGTTGTTAAAACAACACGTTTCTGACATGCCATTCACCTTGCTCTTGCCAAGCCAAAGGTGACAAGAACAGAATAAGAAGCTTCTAGATGTCTTACTTCCTTAATATCATTTACTTGAATTTGATATACAGTGAACACAGTGAAAGAGAATGTTAAACCTTTACCTCTCAATTAATTTTCTTGTTGTAGAAGTAAAATATTTCCTATATTAATATAGTATAGTCCCTATAGTAAAACCTTGATAATTTTTGGCACTTCTGCTTGGAGGAAAAACTTGAAAAGGCAGTAGTTATTTAACTGGTCCATCTTTAAATAACAGTGAAGAGTTGTTTTTGTTTTTTTTTTTTTTCCAATCTATTCTGCAATAGAACTGTGTTTTCTGCTTTTACCATTATCACAGCAGACTAGGATGAATCTGCTATGGTGACTACTGCTAAACTAATGTAAATAGTCTGAAGTATCTAAAATGTAGTTTTTTTGGATGTATAATGAACACAGACACTGAGAGTTTATCTGATACAGTACAATAAAGATTAAATTAGGATTAATATAATAGGATTAATCTCACCCTGCCCAAACAGGTGAGCCAGTCCAGGAAGGACCAAAACTATCTATTTAATAGACAGAAAGAAAGATTTTGTTTATAAAACATACGGATAATTCCAGGGTTTAAACCTCAGAATGAGCAGTTTCTCTTTATTTGGACCAGGGTTTTTAACATTATATGGCACATATTTATTGTGGTTATTATCTTTTAACAAATCAATTCTTTTTCAAAAGATTCTAAAGCCTGTTACTTCTTAGAATTTATATTTTCTCTCTCCCTGCATTTGCTTTCTTGAAACAAAATTAAATGCAATGAAAAGCAGCCACTGTTTTTTTCTATTTTTCATTTTATGCATTTAATCTGTTTGCAACCTTTGAAATTTGTTGGCTCCTAAAAGCTGAAGTGGAATTTAAATTTTCACTCAAATTGCACTAATTTAGTTTTGAAATTTTCTAATAAAAAGTCATCAAAAACCCCCAAACCATATTATCCTGAATTTGATAGCAAAACATATTTCAGCCAAAAATCATAAACCAGTTTTAGTAACTACACTTTTCATGTTGTAATAAAATCCTGTCTAGATCAACATATTCAGTAAGGAATCGTTAAGATGCGTGATAGGCATTTCTGAGTGATTTGTAACCTACTGGTATAATAGGGTCTACCCTATCCTCAGTAGATATGCTCACAGGAATCAACCTTGCACATAGGAATACACTTCCTTAAATCCCAAGTCATATATCTAATAGCATTAACTGACAACTAAATTTATAAGGGGCAGCAGAAATCAAACTCACAAAGATAGCATTTTTCCTTGTCTAAAAGCCTCCCTGCTAAGCTCAGTCAACAGGGAAAACAGTAAAACATGGAATGAGATCTTAAACACTCTTGCACTAGCACTGCATTTGCACTGTTCTTTACATCACACAGAGAGCAGGAGAGCTGAATGGTACAATGGCTAATACACACTAAATGCAGTGATGCAGACTGCAAGATTATAGATATCTACACATGTAAATATTACCACTTGAAGTAAGGTTTACATTCATTTATAATTCAACTGAGAATAAAAAGGTTTCAGTAGTGCTTAATTGAGATACAGGATCTTTTACAGGATTTTTTTTTTTTTTTTTAATACCTTTATACCTAACCACAACTGATGAAGAATATCAGAATTGCTTTCTTGGAGATCATGAAAAATGTACATGATTCAAGTCTGGAGGCTTTGTTGCTGAGCCAAGACAATTCTCAGTGCTGCAAACAAAACACTAAAAAACTCTGCTGAAAATACTTTGCAAAGCATAGTAAGAATTTTTTATTTTTGCATTTCAGATAAATTTTGATCCTCCAGAAGATAACAGAGCAAGTGGTATTGTTAAAGCAGAATGAGGCTCAATACAACAAAATTTTAACATCTTGATGTGATTTTTTTCCCATGGCAAATTAAAAACTAATCAACTGATAACACTTTTCATATTAGTGCATCACACCACATGATGCATTTAACGAAATAACTAAAAAGCATAATGAATTGATTGGTCCATGTAGTACATTTTGTCACACCAGGACTCTAAAATAGTGAGAAGGTGTAGTTTCATACAATAGCTGAAGTTTCAGCATCAGCACTAATATCACAGCAAAATTTGAGGATATAAGCATTGTACAGTAGAAGTCTGTATCTGAGTCTCAAGTTGGTTCTTCCAGATGAAATTAAATGTAAAAATGCTTATCTAAGACTCCTTCCTTGCAGAATGTATGTGTGAATTTTTTCATCATTCTATATCATGATAGATCATACAAGACACAAGTAATAACAATGAATTTACATCCTAGAGTCCCTATTTAAGTTTGGTTTTACATTCCTTCAATATTTTCCATTTCAAACTGCCAATAAAAATGAAAATGAGTGGGACATTGTCTGACCTGATCAGTTGTGTCATCAAGAAATTTTAAATTTTGGGTATGCTTTCATGTAACAACAAATTCATTCTGTGCTTTGTCACAACATAAGACACACATATCACAACTCTATGATTCTATGCTCCCCAGGGAAGTGACCACAGCACCAAGTCTGCAAAGTTCAAGAAGTGTCTGGATGATGCTTTTAGTCATAATATTTCATTTTAGGCAGTCCTACAAAGAACAGGGAGTTTAACTTGGTGATCCTTATGGTTCCCTTGCAAGTGGGATATTCTATGATTCTACAAAGTAACAGTTTTCTAGTAAAAGCATGGTTTGATATGTCATCTCAATTCAGCAAAATTCCCAGCTGGAATGGTGGTATCATCATGTATCCAGTCAAATATTTGATTTGGCAGTTTCATTTGCAAGACCTAGAATAAAATCCAGTAAAGATCCTTGCCATCAAAACAATATACATTAGGCCATTAGTCAAAGGAAACACAATCCATGGGTGTTCTGGAACTCAAGTTTCTAGCCCTGTATTTCAATTTACAAAACACTACAGATGGAAGAAGAGCCCCATGACAACCTCAGCTCCATCCTGCCCTCAGTCAGTTTACTGTAGGGGAACTAGAGTATCCTTTGAAGCACATGTAGCATCTACCCAGTAGCTGGGTTTAATTTTGGACTCCAGTACTATTAGTACTATCATTAACATAAATCTTGGGGTTTTTCTAATCATATGGGTACTATCTTACATCCATTCTTAGCAAAACCAGAAAGCTTTTCTCAGCAGGCATATACATTTATCTTTCCCTAGAGAAAGCAAATGATTCATTTAAAGGATACATGAACGACATGTATAATGTTCAAAAGCTTTTTAGAGTGTTTTAAACCCTTCTTAATTCCCTGTGAATGGGAAACATGCACATTGTCTAAATATGCTCAGAATTTCTGAGGTATCCAAACCCTCATTTAACTTCAAAGGCATCCTCTTCTTTAGTAGCACTGTTGCTTTTGAGTAAGTTAGATCACTAAGGATGCTAAAAGCACATCCAAGAAACATGTTTTACCAGATCATTTGCATGTACAAAAGGTGCATTTTTCATATTCACTCCTGCACAAACAAGATTTGCATTCAGTTTATTTTTAGATTTACCAAAGCATAAACATGAAAAAGAGAACTGAACCACATTAACTTTGTACTATAGTGAGTCCATATCATCCCCAAAGTTTAGGTCACTCCATACAAGAATAAAAATCACATTACTCAGCTCTTACTAGCTATTCAGTAGCAACAAAAACCTTTCCTAATGTCATCTTACTCTTTGTTGATTCTTCTGCTCTTTCCAGTCCCAGCTCTCCCTTACATAAGCATAATCAAATTACATGAGCACTATCCGATCAAATTCTTCTTTGCCCCTTCTCGGCTTCGTCCCTATTATTAGAGTCTCCCTGGTGCCTTTAATTTAATGAATAGCCCTGCAGCCTAAACGTCATTGCCATTCCAGATTCCTATTTTAAAAATTCAGGCCCTGCAAGGCCTCACAGAAAGCACTATATCAGCTGAAGTAAGCACAGCTGAATGCAGGTTTGAGGCAGTTAGGAACAGCAACCAATACCTAAGCAATGACTCTCTAAAGGCAGGAAAGCAAAGCAGGAGTATCTGTATCCTCAAAAGGGGTGTGTGAGGCACAGAAGAAAGGTTTGATGTTTGCAAATGATACTATTTTTTCCTTAAGCAAACACAGACAAATTAAAAAGCTGATGGACATTTTTCATTGTCAAGTTTTTGAATAGCTTTACAAAAATGTGGGATTTTTTCTAACCTTGTGAACAAATCATTCTGATGTGGAAGTTAGATTACCATTTTTTAATTTGGTCTTGGGTTTTCCTACCCAGTAAGTCAGTGAAACAACCGTGGGCAAAAATTTACACCTACAATCAGGTGCAGGCTTAGTCAATATGATACGGATCTCAAAATGCCTGGTTTCACTCATAAAGACACTTGACTTCCCAAGCAAACTTCAATGCACCAAAAAATATCTGCTAATGCCATCCGTACCTCTTGTAGCTAGCTGCACTGGAAAAACTGTAGGCATCCAATGTAAGGCTTGTCAAAGATGAGCTAAAAATGTATCCTACTGCCTTTTCCTCTGGCTATTTGGACATTCATGTCAGAGTTATGTAAGGGGCAGAAATAAGAAAATCCACATATGGGTATTCATACACCCAGTTTACTAGAACATATGGCACAGTATAACACGAACATGTGTTTACCTCCCCTCCCCCCCCTTTTTTTTTTATCTGTGGGCCATATAAGTAATTTCTGAATGTATGTGAACTTTTATATGTAGATATGTAAAGCACAGCAGTGAATAAAGAACTACTTAAAATGGACAAGTACAGTAAATCTACATAGGGACAAGAGAGGTAGCTATCTAAGGTAACTATTCACACTGGATACTAGTAGAAAACAATATCTTTTGGTGAGTTCCATCAGTTGGCATGGGCTTCAAACAGCACCAGTCTCAAGTCTTTTAGTTCCAACTACTTTTCAGGACTTCAGTGATTGTTTCATAAGGCTTTAGGAGAGGCAAATTCTTTCAAGAAAGAACTCACTAACCCACTGAAAAGTGCTTTCTAGACTAGAAAATTCCTGTTCAACAGATGGAATTTTAAAGTTCTATACATGTGTATATTATATACACATACATCATTACATATATGATACACATATACACATATGTATCTTGCACAGGTATAAAAAAGATCACACATCTTTCCTAAAATTCAAGGTGTTTCAATGATATCTAACAGAAATGTAATTCAAACATATAAGGAGGCTTATCAGTTGCCTTGTTACAGACAGAGCCAGAGGCAACTCTAAAGCATCAACACAACTGCCTGAGGAGACTGCCAAGGAGCCAGCTGCTGCTACTGGAAAATCTTCCAAAGCCTCGCATCTGGGTCCTGTTAATGTTGTCCAAAAAAACCCTCCTCCATAAGTAAACAAAAATATAATAATCAAAATTCCATCTTTGTTATGAAAAACTCTTTATGTATTATGTAATACTTTATATGCATCATGACAAGTTGTATCTTTTTATGCAGATATTCCTGTAGTCTAATCACACAATGTGTTATTCCTGACTTGCCTCTGGTACCTTCCATGAGTTTACAACATCTGAGCAGTTAAGACATTATAAGGAAGCAATTCAAGTACCTAATCATGAACGTGTAGTGGCATTTTAGACACCTAGATCTCAGCTGCCACTCCTGAAGTACACATTGTCCAATACGTTCTGCAGATGTCTAAAATCACTTGAGACGGTAAAAACCAAGCAACTGAATCCCCTCTCAAATAGCTGTCATATGTTCTAGTAACAACAGGAAAGCTGGACTTTATGCAAGACAATTTTATGGGACTTACAAGTGAAAAGGGCTATCTGACTTGCCCCTTCTTTCTATTCGAGTCATTGGATTAGTAGTTAGAAACTATCATTATAGAGGATAAATAGCTAGATGTGATTGTTCTACCTATCAAGCAATAAAATCCCTTCTTTAAACAGAGGAAGTGAAATAAGAAATTAGAAGAAATTTCTTCCAAATAATAGTTCTGCAAATAACCTCAGGTCAAGTTTGCTATCCTCATGGTTGATGGATGACACGATGACAGTTGTTCACCATCAGCCTTCAGAAATTATTGAAATCTTGAATACCCAAACTGTTGCAATAGTATAAAACTGCACATGTGATCTGTACACTGGTACACGTGATCTACATCAGTGAAGGACTCAGAAATACAGCATTTGATCTACCTCCTTGTAGAATCCTTAACAATGTATAAAAACAAGAGAATACGAAAAAAAAATTTTAAATCCACATGAACAGAAAGTGCACTTGTATTGGTAGTTTTATTTTCCTCAAATAAAGTAGAATCTCTTTTGTTAAGCGTTGCCTTTTCTTTATATTGTTGGAAAGTCAGACAAGGTTAAGGAAGAACAAAATCTGTAGTATATACGAAAAGGAGTTAGCCCTAGTTAGCAATGGAAACAGACCTGCAGAGAACGTTCAAAAGGGTTCTTTCCTGCAGAACGCCTTTAGAAAAAAGCTCCTGAGCTACAAGTTGCTCAAAGAGAACATTTGCTTATGCAAACAATTATGTGGGCAATTCTGTTTCATGAGGTTTAAAATCTGAGTCATAAGAGTCTGCAACACAGAGATGAAGGTTCTATATGGAGGATGTATGTCTGATTTAGTTTATGTAGGATGTCTCTATGGGGAACCTCAGCACCATGAAGCAGTGTCAAATATTTGAAAAAGCCTATATTTATTATGTTGATTATGGTTATACTCTGATATTAGGTGCTTTAGGAACAATATAAGCCATCCTTTAAAACCTACTGAAAATCTGAAGCATCTGTTTTCTTGGGGTTAAGATTCCAGTTTCATAGAAACTTAGAATCATTTTGGTTGGAAGAGACCTTTCAGATCACCACTTTCAACTAATAACCCAGCACTGTCAGGTCATCACTAAACCATATCCTTAAGTGACACATCTACATGTCTTTTAAATACCTTCAGGGATGGTGACCCTGCCACTCCCTGGGCAGCCTGTTCCAATGCTTGACAACCCTTTCTGTGAAGAAACTTTTCCTACTATCCAATCTAAACCATCCCTGGTACAACTTGAGGCTGTTTCCTCTTGTCCTATCACTTGTTACTTGGGACAGACCAACCTCCACTTCACTACCATCTTGTTTCAGGTAGTTGTAGAGAGAAGAAGGGCTCCCCAAGCCTCTTTTCTCCAGGATATACAGATTTCTCCTCCCATGTGGAGATTAGAGCGAACTTTTGGAAATGCCTTAATTTAAAAATAGTTCTTTGAGTTGAGCTTTTCAAAAATTTGGAGGCTTTATGCAAAATGAATTAGTTTAAAGTTCTCAGATATTAACTCATTGAATGATTTATTTGAAACAAGGATATCCTCCCCCCAGATGTTTATAGTATTTGAGAAACGTTTTTAAATGAGCCTTTTAAAATACTACATTATGTTTGTTGAAGCTTCACTATGAAGTCTGATGAGAGGAAGAACAATGATTAATTGTAGTTTGCTGTCTTGCATTCCAAAATAGCAATTTTCCAATTTAAATCTCTTGTATATTTTTGCAAGAGTGTAATTTATATTCTCCCTCCTGTGACTTTCCAAGTTGAGACACAATTTAGATATAATTCCACAATATTAGAATTGAGGAAAATTCTTTCTACTGAATATTCAAACAAAGAATGTGGTTTGGGCTATGCCATAAATCATGCTTGTCAGATCCTTCAAAGGAATTATTCTGTACAGTCACCTTGTCTATTATTTAGAAAGCAGAAGACACTGAACAAGATAATTCTTCAGTGTTCTGTTTCACATACAGTTGTCTTCTTTTAATCTGCGGCTTTGAGAGGACTATCTGTTTTCAATTTAACTTCAGAATTGTTAAATTTTATTTTGATTACCTCATAATTACACTGTATATGCATATTTAGAGACTTTTGGGCTTCTACATAAAGATAATCTGGGGGTTTGATGATAACTAATGAACCATATCAACTGAGTGGTGCTGGACTATTATTTCAAGACACATAACTCACCATGAAATTACTGGCACTTTAGGTTAGACTGTTCTTTTGTTCTAAACATTTTTCAGGAAATTTCCTAATGGAAATTTTCTATGAAACAAACAGACTAATTCACAACAGACATTCAAGGATAAGAAACAACCTTGCAACATGGACTTTTTCCAGAATTTTATATTTCATATATTTTTTTTTTTTTGCAAAGAAAGGTTGGACCTGATGATCTTTGAGGTCCTTTCCAACCTGTACTCTGTGATTGTATGATCTTAAATAATATATTAATTCACAAACTCTGCCACTGCACCCTTCAAATCTAAAAATTACCTATGATCCAATTTGCCACAGAGATTAATTTCAGCAGAAATGTTTGTTTTCAAGTAATTTATAGTAAGAAGCATCACATTTTATATGGCAGATGGAAAGCTGAATTAATTATTTATAAGAATATATACTGTTCAGTGAAATCCAGTTGGAAACTCTAAGAATTTAAACATGAAACTATGATTCAAAGTTCTCAATTTCAAAGGTTTAGAAGATTATTATTTTGATTTCTTAAATGACTACCTATAAACAGAAATATTAATTTGCAAAACAAAAAAAGTACCAAGAAAAAGTGGAAAAAAATCCACAAGATAAGAAAAAGGCAGAGTTGTTCTGCATAGGAGAAAGAAAATAATTTGAAAACAAGAGATAGATGAGACCTGAGACAAGCGTGACAGTAGAATGAAATCAGTAGTATTTACCAGCTGGGAAAATACTATGGAATATGTATTGACATTATGTATAAGATCTCCACTAATAATAATTATGGCAGTTGTCCATGAATTACCGTTCATTTATTCTCTTTCTTTAAGAATTAAAGACTTAAAATTTTGTGTAGCATTCAAAACTTTACACCACCAGCTAAAATTGCAATTACAACAAGAGAAAGACAGTTGAGCTAATCAGCCTTGTGATATCAATATAGATGTGCAAAGTAAGCTTCAAACTGGACACTACAAGGCTTACATTGGTCCACATGTAAACACAGGTTCAGCTCAAGCCTTGAAACCTACAGGGCTTAAAAATAACCTCACCAGTTTGTTTTAATGTGAGCTGGATATATTTATACAAATTGCAGTCACACCTTTGATTCAGACTCATAAATCTATTATCACCTCAGTCTCAGGTGATTTCAATGCTAAACCAAAATACAATGGGATGCAAGCAACAGAGCCACATAAAACTTGAATTTTCTTCTACAAGCCAATTTTGATAGTCAAATATAAGCATAAGGACAAATTAAGAAACCTAAGTAGAATTTTCACAATATTTAAATACTTATTATTAAAACTACTAGGAGTTAAGTTCTTTTGAAAATCCCACTAGGTATCTATAAGCCTTTTTAAGTCCATAAGTATACCTATTCCTCTCTCTCTACCCCATTCTGTTCAAAATTAAAGGAAGGCCTGAAGTGATTTCTGTCCCCATTTGGAATGATTCACCTGTGCATGTAATGCTTATTACTTCCTAAGCCCTAGGAGGACTGTTCCGAGGGCTTATTAATATATTCCTAAAGAGCAAAGATTTTTCTTTGCAAAGATGAAACTGCACCAGACAGTAAATGTTTCAAATTTCATTTCCTTCTCAACATTTTAACTCCCATTCTATATAGTCAATTGCTCCAGTATGCATCTTCAGGACTACATATAAGCATTTCTAGCATGCTGGTAAACACTAAAATCTGTTGGTACTCTTTTTAATCACTTTTTGGCATTGCCTCTTTTCCCTGTGTAAAAAACCCAAGTGTTTTTGCTGAACATGGGAAAAACCACTAATTAATTCTCTGGTCACTGAATCCTCCTCTTTTTGAACACATGTTCCCTTGTGACACAGGCTGTATCATGAGCTCAGCTGATAAATACTGACACTGTTATTCACCATAAGCTATTGAAATGCCACTAACCAGTCCATTAGCTTCTGTTCTGTGAGCAAAATGTCAATTCTCTGCACCTCCCAGTGTTTCTGGTATGTATTTAAGGGGTGCAATGAGCCTGTAGCAATGATATTGTTTGGTTTAGAAAAAGACAGACTGAAATGAAGCAAAGACTTATCACGTGGAGAGTTTGTTTCAAGATTTTGTTTAATTTTAGATCAAGTGGGCATGAGTATTTGTATCATGAATACATCTAACTTTGAGCAACCATTAGACAGACAGTAAAATTCCTCTAGCAAAGCAATTGCTTGCTGTTTCCCTAGATGTTATAGTACAAAGCACTGACATTTTAATGTCCTTACCACTGGTCTAAGCAAGAAAAGTGAGAATTATGTTTTTCTTTTCAGCTTACATTAAAAAGCATATGCCCAGGAAAAGCTAATTACAGTGACTAATCAAGGAGAATACTGAAATGCATATTTGTTGGTTGATGGAAACTTAAAATTAAGCAAAAAAATGTGGATTATTTCCTGCTAGAAAGCTGCAGAGTACGTGTCACCCTAGAAATTCTGTGCATTTTTCTGCGCTGTTCTAAAATCAATAAATAATGCATTTTCCATTGTATGTTACTCTGTCAGACAATTTTCTATACTGGGATTTTCTTGACTGTATATGTCTTCATACAGTGGTATCTATCTAGTTCAATCTTGTTTGGCACTTTCAGGTGAAACCATAATCCAAAAGAACTGCCAACAGGGGAAAAATAGAGGAGATCCTTTAGAATAAAGCAGAAAAGCAAAGTAACAACTAGGTAAGCCATATGCATCTAGTAATTAACTCTTTTTACCAAACCTCAAATACACTACAGGAATTTTTCCTAAAGAACGTTCTGTATATGCAAATAGATCATGTGTGGGCCTTAAGAGGTGAATACAGTTTTTTACTTGCACATACTGCTTTTTACCTATACAAGAGACACAATCATACAAGGAGTGTATGAGTTCACAGCTGTATCAACTCCTCATATTTTTGTGTAATCAGATTGTCTACAGGATTGCATGCAGATCTACACACTGTAACAATAAATTTAAAGATCTGTCATGAGATGCAAATCCTTTATGGCAGATACTGAAGGAAAAAACTCCACAATTTTCCCTGTACTTACTATACAATTTTGCATCTATATGAAAGACTGTGAGGTAACAATCTTGCTATTGTATATCAAGAGAGCTCACTGTCTGCTCCTTGACATTATTAATGAATTCTGAAGTAATAGGTAACTAGAGAAACTCTGTAGAGAACTTCAGTGTCTTCTGACCTCAAGGACTTTATTGATAGTGATAATTAGCTTTAAAATATTCCACAGAGATCTTGAAATTCAACACTTAACTATGATGGCTTCTGTACTGCACATGCCAGTTGTTCGGGGCAACTGGGAGACTAGTCCCTGAACAGCTACAACCTACTTTTTGTTTCAATTTGATCAACAGAGTAGTTGTCAGCAAAATCTAACTTACGTATTAGCATAAATATATGGAGATCTGAAAGGGCTGCTATATACAGCACATGTAAATTATTTACATCTAGTCAACCCAAGTGACTGCAGACATTGTAAGAAGCACAGCTGCTGCTGGTGCTAGAACCTTGAAGCTGTTTCTTAATGTGAATATTCATTGTTACACTCCTGGAATACTGTAGGGGAAGACATAGTCAATAAAAGTATATTCTGTGTTTTATAATCAGTAAACAACATAAGCAAAGTGGTACGTGGAGGATACAGAGCAGCTGCTCTTTCCAAATGAATGCCTAATTGTGAAATATTTAGACCTCAGCACTATGATTTCCTTAACAATTCTTTTTCTTGTTAGGGTAGATTGGATGCCCTTGTGCTTTATTTAGATTTTCCTTTTTTTTTTTCCCCACTCACATGGTACCACAGGGTCTAAAGCAAACAGTTATGGAACAAGGGATTCAGATGACATAACTTAACAATAATGACCTACATTTATACAATACTTCTTATCCCAGAGCATCCCTAGACACAATAGTTATAATATATATAGGAATTTCACACTGATAGAACAAAATATGGTATAGGTAATTCATTTGCCACTGATACTTTTTTGGATTGATGGAGAAACTCGTAATATATGCACCACCATTTGACTTTTGGCCTTCAGACAGAAGAATTGTTGTCCAAGAACACTGTATTCAGCAAAGTGTATTTCAAAAACTCACTAGTGAAATCCTAAACATTATAAAAGTTAGCAGCAAAGAACTTAAAACTCGTAGTCAAGAGCTGGTTCTGACATAAAGCACGTAAGGAAACAAGATTTCCTTGAACAGATGATATTCAGTAATTGTGGCTCTGCACAGGTATTCTTAAACCAATGTGTAGTCACATTTGGGGTGCAAGCTAGCAATAGTCATTTGCTTGCATGCAGCAGCTGGCAGAACCTACTTTATAATGAAAATTCTCATTCTCAGAACTTAGCATGCCTTTAAACATCTGAAAGAGTCTGCATTCATAAATAGAAAGGCCACAGGTCTAGACTTTTAATAACTTCACTCTTGTTCATTTCATATTACTCTTCAGAGAAAGAGTTGGTCTACTTGAATTATACAGACTCTATCCTAAGCAACAGATACAGCAGTTTTATCAGCATAACAACATAAAAAAGATAAATTTTACTGCTCCAAATACCTCCTAAGAGCTCTACAGGAATAAAAAAACTGCTATTATTTCCAAAAAACCACCTTTTATTTTCAGAAAATTCATTACAGTGTTTAAGCAATTTTTTATAGACCTGAATGAAAGCTCCCACACATCCCACAGACAAATTAGAAACATAATCTTTCAGCAGAAAATATTAGGGTGCATATTTTATTATCATTGTTCCAAAAGGGGAAATTTGCCTATATAACTTCAGGCATTGCAGCAATAAGGATTTTTATTTATATCTGGAGAATGAAATGGGAATCCTTGACATTCTAAAATATGGGATTCAGAAAGTGTTATATATAGTGCTAACTGCCATGTGAATCTTTCTAGCTGAAAAGGCAAACTGTACTGCAAGTAAATGTTGATGTTCACCGTGAGAAAACTGGAGTGAAGTGTTTGAAAATCAAAAAATCATCTGATCTCAATGTACAATCACCTTTGGGATGTTTTTTACTGAATTATATCACTAGCTTTAATTTATAAGGAATCAACAGCTATCGTCATCAGAAATTTTTGAGCGACAGTCATAGGTCTCATATCATTAATATTACTAGGAGCTTCTTTTATAATGCAGTGTCAATCGCTATTTACTGGTCAAGACTTAGCACCACTAATGCATCTGAATAGAGCTTTACAATCACAACTTCACACCCTGGCCATTTTGCCCTCCTAAGTACTATTATCAACAAAGATTAAGAAAAAAATAGTATATCCAAAGCTGTGATTTCTCGGTACCTGTTGACAATAGAGCAATAGATTCATATTCTATGAACCTACATTGCACTTTCTCCTAATTGTTCTGGATCAAGTTGTGTTTTTCCTGTTCTTACTAAATGATTCAGGTAAAATTCCATACTGTGTGAATTCTAAGTCATTTTCTCCTTCCCATTCAATGAACATGTTGAGTGTCACTTGGATCTTCAAAAGTCAATTGCACAAAACCACTGATCTCCCCATACTACTGAAAGTTATGTTTTGTCTAACATTATTGATTCTGCACTAGATATTTGTTCCAAATGTAGTTTCTGACCTGTGCTAGGAATACAGCCACACTGATAGTCATCCAGAAATATGTTAACAGCATGACATGTTTCATGCACAGAAGGCTACTGAGGTACAATGCCAGATGTTCTGATAGATATTTAATGACTATGACATTTAATTTATATTTATTTAGCCATTTAAGGAAATTACTATTACAGATTATTTTCAGATTATTAGAGCACATCAAATGCTGCTTATTCCAAATTTCTTAATTTTTTGCTACTAAATGATAGCATCATGGAACATGTGATATAGCTTTAATCTCCTATACCCTAAAATGTAACATAGGAATTTAAAATTAATAAATAATGAAGTTTTCTTCCCTTTGACAAAGAAGTACATGGTGGCTTTCATTTCTCTTTGTTTTAATTTTAAAGAGAATAAATGCTCCAAGGCATAGGTATCATAAGGAAACTGCTGTTTGAAAACCAGAAAGGCTACTCGGTCTGAATCTGCTATAATGAGTTTTACAGAAGCAACTGAGGCCTTTCACATTTTCTATCCTTACACTTACTATGCTATTTAGAGGGTGAGGGTCGGGAATTAAAGCATTTCACACATTTTCCTGTCCAGAAAAATATAAATGCTTCTTTATGACATGAAACTTTATGCACATAATTCATATCCTTTTGCTTGTTTATTTTAAATTCTGCTGAAAGTGTTTTCAGTGTTTAGTATTTACTTAAAGAGCCTGGAAAGTCCTTATTTGGATAAGCAAAAAAATACAGTTATTTTCTACTTACAACCAAGTAAAGTCATAGCTACATTTGTTTCCTGAACCTTCTCAAAAGAATATTAACACACCTCAACAGGCAATAAATATTTGTCAATCACAGTGAAGGCTAATCTATTAAAAGATACAATTTTAACTATTTTAATTCCCTTTACTAACATAAAGCAATATTTAATTATGACAAATAGCTAATCTGTTCCCTCTTTTTGTCTTTGCCTTATGTTCTTTGTTTTAGAATTTTCATTTATCGAATAACAGCTCTTAGCTACCTGTTCTTTATCAGCAATTATCCTTCTATTATCTGTTTTTCTTTAATCTTCTATACTTGCTGTTTCTTTTCTCTTTCTCTATTTCCACTTTGCCAATCCCTGGTTTTCCTCCTCTATAGAATTTGTTGTCTAATCTGTTCTATAAAAACTTTCTCCACAGGATTTATAAATCCTCATTTTCAGACAGATGTTCTAAGCATATGCCGAGGTGCCTTGTGATTCAAGGCTTTACAGATGCTAAAGAATTAAAATTATTGCAACACTTTTTTGGCAGAGATAATTATGGAGAAACAGAAGTTGAGAGGTTAAGACCTTCAAAATAAACCAAAGGAACCCTACAAAAGCAGTGCTGGAGTTTAACCAAGCCTTGGCTATGATGCTTCCATAGTTAAAAAGGTAATACAGAAAAGGAGAAGTTTTACAATACAACATAGCTAATCAGAGATAATCTGGGTCAAAAGAATACAAAATGTAGCATAAAAATGCACTTGAGTGTCAGTGCAGAAATGCACAGTATATAAAATGTCAAAATGCAGCACTAGATGTGAACGTGATCAAGATTCACTTAGTGTTAAATATAACTGTCAGATTTGTCTACGTTAGCTATCACTACAGACATGCAGTATAGTAAATCAGAAAGGAGATAAAGTAGTAATGACGTACAAAGTGTCTTCAGACTCAAAATAAACTCAGTAATAATAAATAAGGCATTGGTGATTGCTACATGTTTGTTTTGGTTAGTTTTTAGGCTAGGCACAAATAAGTAAACATAAGGACTGGGCATGTCAGTGGCTCAGATCCATGTCAAGTTCCAAATTCTTTCTAGATGGAAGAAAGCTAAACCATAGAGGCTTAATTCTGTTTCTTATTGGTTGAAATGAGGGCTCATTAGAGGTAAATTTTCACCAGCTAGGAGAACCTTGACAAATATATTCAACTTCTACTGCTTACAGTCAGATATGCAATACATTTAAGAAAAAAAAAAAAGTAGTATTTAGGCTTAAAAGAGATATTTAAAATCTAATCTAAAATATAGATGGAGCCTCAAGTATAATAAAATTTGAATTTAAAATGAAAAAAGTTTAGAAAAATATTTAATAATAAAAGGTAATGTTTACCTCATTTTTTAATAAAACAAATTTAAATTTTCATAGCTATTTACAACTGCCAATTTAGCAGGGTCATTCAAGATGTATGTTGTTTCATTAGAGTAATAAACAAAGAAAGGATGATAATGATGTAAGAGTATTTTAAGATACAGGTTGGCTGAATCTCTCTGCAATTAATGAATGAATTAATTAAACTTGACAACATCCAAAAAGCAATAGACGGCTCTTCCAAGAAGCAGTCCCAATTTGGCTGATGACTATAATCCAAAGAGCAGTTAAGGTTACCTGAAAACCAACTGATCCAAAGGAAATTTTTACACCACTGAAGCTGCTTTGGTTATAGTCACAAGAATATTCAAGCAAGTTAAGCACAACTTCAAAATCAACTGAAGGTTAGGGAACTAAAGTTCATTTGAACAGAAACTCATCAAACCTGCAGAATCCTCTGCTTACTTTCATGCAGGATTTGCCCACCCACAAATTAACTGTACCATGTAAGGTACTTGTCACAGATCTATTATATTGCAATGTGAGTTGTTGCTGTTAGATGTTGCACATCCAAGGTGAGCATGTTCATGCAGCAGATATGGTCAGAGCTCTAAACCTTGTCCAAGTTTACTGGCTCCAGGCTTGACAGTTTAGGTTAATTCTTTCTTTAACTCCCATTTTGGAAAAAAACCCCTAAAAATCTTAGGTGATAACTTCTCAGCCCAATCAGCAATTACTTAACCTGGATGGAAACACAGAAAAACTGTACTACATAGTGCACAAAATGCCTCAAGAGTTTTTGAGTATAATCCTACTTTCAGGGTTGGCTTGATTTTTGGTATTGTTTTTCAGTATAGTTTTTCCATGGCAAAGTTGTTTGAAAACAATCTTCACCGATGTTGTACTGAGAAACACCTCACAGACATATTCACCTTTAGTTACAGTAATTTCTTATTCAGACTGATGCCTTCTGTAAATAGCAAATTCTTACTTTGAGTGACAAGTGATTTTGAGTAATTTGAGTGATCACAATATTCTTCTCATGTTTTTCCTATACAGGGTTGTTTTCCCATTTGTCTTATCTTTTATCTACCTACTAAAGAAAACAAAGTAGATTAAGGATTTCAGTTTTGCTTTTTTTTTTGTATTTCCATAACAATTATTCCTTATGAATATCATGGATCTTGGGAGTCACACTTCAGATCTTTACACAAATGCTTTGAAGAAAGCCACAAATAAAAGAAGAATGTGTCCATTTTCTCCAGAGTGCATGAACATCATCTGATTTCTTTAACATCTTAAGTTAGATAGTTGGGAGTGTATCTAATAAGAACTCCTTAGAGAGACTCCTTTTATCTCTCACTTATCAGATGCACAGTGGCAAGAAGTAAAAAGCCTACACAGCTGGTTAAATGCTACTACAGCTTGTGCTTGGGAGTACTTATGCCACATTGCTGCCTGAAATAGGCGGCTATCGGCTCTCTACTGACAAACTGAAGTGCTTTTGTACACATCCAGAAACAGGATTTTAAGTATGCTGCATGATGCTTTAACTCATGTATCATTGAAGGTCTCCCATTCACAGTTTCAGCCTATTTTTCCACTTCAACCTTCCACCTACACACCCTGAGGCTACAGATGGGATGTGGCTTCCCCTGGTCTCCCAACAGCACATCCTCACAGCCTTGTGCTGTGCACTTTGAACCTTTTTTTTTGTCATAGTACTTGAGATATTGATTCTTTGCAATGTCTAAATCATACTGTTTCTCCTCCCTCTCCCCACCCTGTTGTCCCGTAGCTTCAATTTCTATTCTGCACTAAGATTCCCACAATGACCCCCTTGTCCTGTGACACTGTTAAGTGAGCCTATATTAGCATTAGCAAAGTGATTAACAGTCATTCTAATATCTGATAAATATTACTGAATAACAGGTGTGAACAAGCTTTAGCAGTCAGAGTCAAAATAGCAAGAGTGTCATCAAACAAAAGACCAGCAAGAAGAAGGTTGAGCTAGTATTGATGAAAGGTATCACCTGCATGAAGAAAAAAATAAAAGTGGTCACAGTTGTCAACATTATTGCTATTCCCTTCCATGTGGAAGAGGACACCTAGGAGAGGATGCTCATGTTGGGGCACCCACCACTTCTCTTTCCAGCTGGCCACTAGACAATTTTCTTTTCTCTTTGTCTCTGCGGTTCCGCAGGGCTGACGGGCGGGGAGGGGGTGCGGTCGAAGGGGGGGAGGGGGGTGCCGGGCGGG
>JANIJG010019435.1:62589-90843 GCA_024611175.1 Megaceryle torquata
AAACCATTAAATATAAAGTGGATAAAAATACCAATAAATAGAAAGTTTATAACACAGTTGGCAATGGAAACAAATATCACTGCAAATGTTTTATTTTTAAATTGATTAAAACTAAACATAAATGATGACATGATCATATTTAAGAATAAGTGTAGGTTAAATAATTAATATATTAAAGTTCAACAAGGACAAGTGTAGGTTCCTGCACCTGGGGTGGAATAATCCCACACATGAGGGGCTGACCTGCTGGAATGCAGGTCCATGGAGAAGGACCTGGGAGTCCTCGTGGGCAAGTTAACCATGAGGCAGCAATGTGCCCTTGTGGCCAACGGTATCATGGGGGTATAAAGAAGAATGTGGCCAACAGATTGAGGGAGTCTCTCCTCCCACCTCTACTCTGCCCTGGTGAAACCACAGCTGGAGTATTGTGTCCAGTTCTGGGCTCCCCAGTTCAAGAGAGACAAGGAGTAACTGGAAAGAGTCCAGCACAGGGCTACAAAGATGATAAGGGGACTGGAACATCTTTCTTAGGAAAGACTTCAAGACCTGGGGCTGTTTAGCCTGGAGAGGGGATTGTGTAAATGCTTATTAATATCTAAAAGGTCACGAAGATGGGGCCAGTCTCTTTTCAGTGGCTCCCACTGATAGGACAAGAGGCAATGGGCACAAATTAACACACATGAAAGTTCCACCTAAACGTTAAGCTTGTGTACTGTAAGGGTGACAGAGCACCAGAACAGGTTGCCCAGAGAGGTTGTAGAGTCTCCTTCTCTGGAGACTCAAAACCCACCTGGACATGATCCTGTGCAACCTGATCTAGGCAAACCTGCTTTAGCAGGAGGTTTGGACTAGGTGATCCCTAGAGGTCCCTTCCAAACCCTACCATTCTGTGAAACAGCTAAGCCTTGGACAAAGTGAGGCAGCCTGGACAGGAGTATGTATACTTCATGATTATGAAACAATTTTATTGCTATTTATGGCAGAGTGGTATATGACAGCTAAGGATTTTATGTTACTTTCTACAAAAGTTAAAAATGTTTGTGTTTGTTTTTTTGGTTTGTTTTTGTCTTGTTTTGGGGGGTTTGTTTTTTGTTTGTTTGGTTTTGTTAGTCCTTTTTTGTAACTTCAGTAATTTTATTACTACAGTAAGATTTCATAGGTTTTCATACTAAAAATCATAAGCAATACGCAATGACTACTGAAAATACACTGGAGTGGATTACCATGGTTCCCCTCTGTGCATTGCCAGCATACAACCAAGATCATAATTATGGGATTTCTACCACTTGCCAACATGAAGCACTAAACCACATGCTTCCACATAATAATAAAGAAATCTAAGATTAAAAAGCAAATGAAGGTTAAATCCTAAAGGTCATCAGGGACCTCTGAGCTGTATATTGCTTCTGTGCTCCTTTTATCATTTTTACTTGCTCACAAAGATGAAGGCTCTTCCCAGTTACACAAGTCCATCTAATAAAATTATTCCAGTTTAAAAACTGAACAAAAAAAGTAAACAAGGTTGTATACAGATACCCTACAGAATTTTTTCCTCATTCTTTCTATTATTCTTAAAAATTGGTAAGCCTACTCAGTACTTAAAAACACTTAGAAATCTGCTTCAAACTACCCAGTATTGCCCAGAATTTATAACCTAAGGCTGTAGAACTGGCAACACTTGTAAGCAAGGTCATCAATCCCTACAGCCTTCTGTATTATCTCTTGCTCCTTTCTTATGCTTTCTAGTTTTAAAAACTATTTAACATACATCTCCAGCAATATTTACACATCAGTAAATTACTGTGCACACACTGAGCAAGATTACTATCTGATCCCAGCAGATCCTTACTACAGCAATTATTTCTGGCATGTTAAGCTAAAGATCTAACTACACAAGACTGTGGCTTAGTATGCTGAGCTGGCCTATGAAATCTGAAAGCCTGAAATTTCCTTCCAACTGGTCCCCACACAGCCACTGCAGTTGCACTGATGATACTGAATTACATGACATGTCTTAAAGATATCTTTGCCAACCCCACTTCCACTGACACCCCTATTTTGGAAGGTACATGGGGGCAGAAGTTTAAAGACATTACAAAATAGAAATAGAATTCTTATTTTGGGAGAGTTTCTATGTAGGGTTACCTTAGCAGGGCATTATGGGAATTGTGTTGCTACTTAGGATGATGTTCCTGCTCTAAATATAGAGAAGACCCTTCAGTTAGGACTTTCATAACTTCATTACTTTGATGTTTTCTGAAGCATTTCATTAAATAATATTTTTTACAACATTGTAATGCAAACTTAATCCTGACTACATTCCTATTAGAGAATAGGTTTGAGAAACAAGTTGAAGCAATTCCTTAAATTCCTTATCTTTTGGTCAACATGACCAAAAAAACCCCAACCTCCCACAATGCAGAAATAGTCAAATTACAATAAATACCTTTTTTAGACACATAAAACTACAATACACTGTATTTCTGTTATAGGCTTATGAACCAGTATCCATGAGATTTCCCCTGTTTGGCATACAGTATCATCCACAGGAAAAGGTTAATCTTCAGTGAAAATATCATCTCTTGGCCCTGTGCATTTGCTGGGGTTACAGAAGCTTTCTTTGAAGTTGGCTGTCATCCCAGTAAAGCTGCATTAAATAGTTCAAATTAAATATCACTAGTAATACCTGTTGGTGGCAAGTAGAGGCAAAAAAGATAAAAGCTTTGGGGTAGAATTTCAGGGGGAAATAGGATTATATTTGCTCAGCACAATCTTCCCCAAATTATGATTTTCAGAAATTCTCAGGCCTCACTTGTACAGAAGTTAAATCTACTTATTTCTGAAAGTATCTGAATTTGATCTGACATGCCACTACTGGTCCAGCAAATTCAGAAACATTTTTCATTTATTCCTGGTAGTGCTTTCAATTACAGAGATACTATCATTTTGAATATTTTTCTGCTATAAAGACTTCCCCTTGGGGATTACAGAAGGAAGCTTATTAAAATGTGTCCCCATCATTTTAGCAGACAAAAAGAAAAAAAAAAAAAAGAGAGAAAAGACTGACTAAAACAGGAATTATTGGAACTCAATGCTAAAGCAGAACTTCACCAAAGAGAGCAAGCAGGTGTGGGAAAATTACCAAATAGATATCCAAGTATCCCCTTGAACATCCTCCTCTTTGAATTTGGGATTCTAACTACAATTAGAGTATTTTTCATATTTGTCCAAGGTTTTCAGTTATCCAACACTTCGGCTGAACTGCCAGATCCTTGTCACCTGCCCATATGCTTATGAGGTCTTTATGTGTGCTAAGCCCGATACTCTGAGCAGTCTTGAACCCTCTGTGAAAGAGCTATAACAGATGGCTTTGGACATGCACAGTAAATCTGACACTTTTTAGAATGTGTCCAATTTCCTGATGATGCAAAACATAAGTATACTTGTTCAGGGGTTCTGCCATTTCCCCAAAATACTGGGTAACTGTTCTGTTTATGCTGTACAGCACACAAGTACTTGAAGGAGAATCAGTGTGGGAGGGCTTTAATGACAAATATACTTCTACAACAGGGGTAATGGTGAAAGACTAAGGACACCCTTTGGCTCCTTCTGATGTGCTGAAAGGTTGGGGTACTGGTGATTCTCTTCAGGAGAGTTCTGGCCGAAAGTCAAAACCAGAGATATGAGTTGGCTATAAAACCAGTTCAAATATGTGACAGCCGCTACAATTACAGGTCATGAAGTTACAAGAAAAGGCTATTTTCAGAAAGCACCAAATGACATGAGTATTTAAACGACACAAATTAACATGAGCAAAGATGTGACCATCTGCCACTTACACAATCAGTGGTAAAAATTAACTTCTGAAGAATTTTCAACCAGACAGGAAAGTCAACCTACAATTACTACTGAACTAGAAGAAAATTCATGACCATAATCAACCTGAGCCCAGGTTAACAAGGTTTGGTGATCCAGAAGATGGGATAAAGAATTTAAAAAAAAAAAAAAAAAAGGAGACTAGAAAGAATTTCAAGACATTTCAAAAACTCTGGGTTTAATAGTCAAGGGAGAGGGAAAATGCTATGACCGTATAATGGTGACTTTAGTTTTCAACATATTTCAATTAGTGGTGATTTGAGACTTGAATTGTAAATGAACGTCAGTTTGCTGGATGCAAGTATCTGTCCTGGCCTTATTTCAGGATGCATGTATACACCTCTGTTCCCCAGCATACAGCAACATTTGTATTATGCAAGTGATCAAAAACTTGATTTTTAGAAGGACTGAGCAATTTCAGCTCCTGTCTTAGGATAGGAGGTAGTGGTCCTCCACAGCTGATACTACTCAGCAGCATTAAGCTCCCAAACTCAAAGTACATCAACATCTTTGTGAAACATTTCACATAATTCAAATATCACACCATTGATATGATTAGAATTTTTCTTAAGATTTAGACTGTTTAAAAGGGAGATAATTTGTAAAACAGCACACACATTATAGGGTGGACTTCCTTATATGGTAAAGCAGAATCAGAGCTTAAGATGATTTGCAAATAGTATCTGTAAATATTAATGCTCTTTGACATTGAATACTGCACGTCATGCATTTTAAGTGCTTTTTAGCATGTGGATGTTTACAGTGAAATGATGTGTTGCTTCATATGTCTGTTTTCAGTTCAAAGCATAGCTTCATTACAAGGAGCGATAGCATAAAGCTTAGCAGCATGAACATTCCTCCAGAATTAGCACCGAAGTGACAAGCATCTTTAACACAGCTTTTAAATTGGGTTTGTGGGCACCAAACAGCTTCATGAGCATTAGCTCTTCTTCACCTTCTTCTCTACAGTTCCAACTTTTCTGTACTCAAGCTGTGTATTGACCACTTTTAATATGGAGTGGTTTTCCCCAGGCTCTGACTTCATTTTGCAGTTTCCTTCATTAAGCATCCAGTCATTGAAACCTTGTAAAATTCCTTTAGCCTGTGTAATACTGCTTCCATATATAATTTTTCATATTGTTATTACCTACTCTGCTGCCTTTTATAATTTCCTAAAATGCCTAAGTAGAAAATAGCTATGAAGACTTCCAAACAGTATCGGTATACAAGATTTGTAAGCCCAGGTCAAAGTGACATATTGAAGGATCTTAAACATCACATGGGACATTGAGAGAGCAAGTGTGTTTATAGATGTATGTGCTAAGAGAACTACAGGAATTTTGTTCAGATTAACTGCTGGTTGGATGAAGCTGTCAGACCAAAAGTGGTCAAAACCAGGTACAATATCCATTCTGGAAACAAAAACATGAAAGCTGCAAAATTGAGTGTGTAATGTATCTTTCTCTGAACATTGTCATTACTCTTGTGCATGCTTCCATTCTCAGCTTCTCAGGAATCATACAGATCTTTAACTTGGACTCTAGAACATCTTGATTTACCCATATAAAATGAAAGTAAGGTTTTTTTATTCTGCTTTTAATGGAAATGTTTTGTTTGCCTCAATTTTCTTCAGCACCTGGCAAAAAGGCACACATAGAAGACTCTGAAGATGGTATCAAACTACCAAGAAAATCTTGTTTTGCAATGAATATAGGAGTTCCTCATATATATGTAGCTACTTTGAACCTACCCTGCCTATCTGCCAAACCAGAATACACGCTGAGGAAGATCAGGTTGCCTTAGTAACCTGAGTCCAGTTATACAGACTTCAGAAAAACTGAATAATTTTATCTTTCTGAAGCACCACTGTGCATCATTGTACCATTGTACTTAAATATCTTACACATGAAATAGATATATTTTTCCAAACTCCTCATATACACTGTGAGCTATTCTCATGCTCTGGGTTATAGAAGACACTGCTTGGGAAAACTTTTTCTTCTTCTTTCTTACCATTTGTGACCTTTGAAGCTGTCATCTATTAAAAAAACCCATCACTTACTCATTGCTCTTTTTTGGGGTTTGTTGGAGGGGAACGGCTGACACCATTACATAGCTAAATCTCCTGTTCCAGCTGTGCTGCATATAGTGATTAACCTCATTGAGAAAACACTAGTTACATAAAATTTATTTGAATATATGATATTGTCAGAATGTTCAGAGAAATCTGTGAGAAAGAACAGTGACAGCAGTCATTCAGTATGCTTATTACTGTGAATAGCTTTTGGCTACACAAATTTCAGGCCTGAATTGTACATAGTATGCTATTAAATTGTAATAATTGAAAGTTCTAGAGAAGGGAATGTAACGATACCCAACAGAACAATTTTAGTTCCATGAGAATATATTTAATTAGCCCTTAATCATTTTCACCTTTATGACACTGGAAACACTTCTAGGATTTGATTTACAAAATTATTGTGCCATTAATAAGAGAAAGATATTATTGACATACCAAAATCCAATTTAATTACTCCCTTGATTCCTCCAGAGAGAAGTTTGCAATTTTCTGACACTATGTTCCATTTTTCAATATTGTGCAACAGAAAATACCTCAGACTAGGCCAGAAGTGTTGCATAATTGCTTCTGTCTGAGCTATAAGCACAACTATAACCATGTATTCTAGCTACCTTGAAAGTTAATTTTTTTGCTTTTTCTGTATCAAGTATCCCACTTACAACTTTATTTATAACTGCTTATTAGAAATATTCTCACATGTAGGAGCTTCTACAATCACTATCAAACAACTTTCTACACTTTTCAAATTTTAAAGGTATAGTTTGCAATGTATTTAAGAAAATTCATATTACTTAACTGGTTTAGGCCTGGGTAGCTCATCTGACTACTTGGAATTTGTCCACAAACAAGAAAAAAAGTAAAATTTGTTTTCAGACTGTCAGCCAAAGCATGCCTGTTAACTTACATAATTGATAAACTCATATATCTTAGTGAAAAGCCAAAAATTTACATACAACAAAATCCGTAAGAAACAGAGAAGGAAAAAAAAAATCTAATAGCGCCGGGCCATTTAAACCTTGACAAAAAGTTGTAATTTGCACATCATGCTCCATAGTTCTGGCTGAAGCAACATGTGCTCTCATGTAACATCACAGAAGCCTGACAGTTCAAGGTACAATCTGTCCTTATTAAGTATTCCAATAAAAAACAAAAGTGGAAAAAAAAAGTTTAAAAAGTAATCTTGGTTCACAGCCATGGCTCACAAGCAACACTTCTTGGTCTTGTTGCTTTTTTACAGTTTTTCTTCTAAACACCTCAACACTTCTGCATTTTCAACACTGTGTATATGAAGTCCTACTTCCACTGGAGTTCATACAAATTAGGCCACAGATACTTGTCACCAGACATTTCAGATATTCATTATAGAGAAATATTGGATAAGCTGAACGAATTGAGATTTCTTCAATTAGTTCATTCCAACAGCTTGCCAAGCATTGTAATTTTGTGTGCAGCTATCTTTATTTCTCCTGTGTACAGTGAGCCTCCATGGCAAAATAATCATATGAAGTATTCAGACTGGTATGTTATGAGGGACAGATTTTTTTTCATTCTCAGCTACTGGAATCTGAAATCAAATGTGTTTTAAAGTACTCTAAGGAACTTTCTACCCCTTAATAACAGGTTATACATTTATTGGTAGCTAGCAACTGCAAAGTCTTAGCCAGGAACATGTAATATTACTTTGGAAATTACTACTGAGTGGCTCTTATTGTTAGTTTGGCTTTTGGTCACTGGCTCAATTAAACTTCTTTATTTTGTACATATCCTTCTCACAAAAGTACCGTTAAGGCTGACCCTACACTCTGGGTGTCAAAAAGTCCATAAGATGCAGTATCCATAACAGTTAAATCAATTAATAAATGCAAAAGAAATACATGTGGCAAAATTATTTAAATCCATTATATTTGTAATATCAGACTGATAATGTAATCAGAGATTATGTGAATGTTACCATCTGATTTGAATTCCAGAAGGAAGACATCATGAGAGGAGAATGACTATCCATTGTCAACACCTTATGATAGTTCAGAAGACTTTAAACAGTCAGTGGTATGGATATGAGAAAATAAGCCAAGTCTACACTTCTTTCTGCAATATTTAATTATCCCTCCTTGCCTATGGATTATTACATAATTGCTAATTACATGTTCACAAAGTATAAGAATCTTGTCTCATTCAGCACAAGAATGCACCTTTTTTTGATCAGAGTTCTGCAGCAAAGGCAGCTGGTGTTTCTAAAACTGCTCACTCCTTGCAGAAGTTGAAGGCAGTCTCAGTATTTAGGGGTTTTGTGGTTCAAAGTATAACCTCAGTATGATTTTAATGCACTCTCCAAACACTACAATGAAGAGAGGATGACCCAGATCCTCCCAGAATTTTTATGTCAAACACTATAACATCCAAATTTCTCATAAACTAGCTAATGCATTTTTACAGCACTTAGTTTCTACTATCCTCAGTAACAGCTAGAAGTATGCTGTGTTTGGTGTGTTCAATCGGAAATAATTAGGATTGTATTTTTGGGAAACATATAAGTTTCAGTTCCAATTTTGAGTGCACAGCATGGTTGCAAATCAGGATACAGATTGTCAGCTTAGCAAAAAATGATAAATACTTAAGTACTGAATTCACTGTCATTTAATAATACATGTTTTCCCCTTCATAAGTCCATACAGGCTATGCCTAAAAACCTTCTGCTCCCTAATATGTACCAGGCAGATTTTCTCCACCACCTTTTCCAGTGATCAAGATGAGGCTGACCAGCTTGTACTTGACTGGATCCTATCTCTTGAAGACATGAGGAAAAAATTACTTTTTTCTAGTTCTCAGGAAGGGACCTCAACGGTCAAGATCTTTTATCAAGAGCAGCATTGCAATGACCTGTGATACTCATGGATGCCTCCCATAATGTCTCAGAAACTTGTACATGCCTGCTTTGTTTAGATATTCTCTGACCTGATCTTTTTCCACTGAGGTGAGTCTTTTTCCATTTTTCAACTAATCTCAGTGCCCTGGGATTGCTGAAAGTGCTAAAAGTTGCTCTTAACAGTAAGGACCAAGGCAAAGAGGACAGAGTGCCTCAGACTCTTCCATGTCATTTGCCATGAGGTCCCCTCACCCTGTTTAGTGGCACACCCACTGCTCTTTCACCACCAGCAGGAGCCCTTCCTGTTATCCCTCCATGTCCTTTGCCAGATTAAACTCGAAGTGGGCCTTGGCTTTATGAACACCATCCCTGAATGCATGGACAGCATCTCTATATTTTTCTCGGGCCACCTGACACTGGTTCCACCTCTTGCATGCTCCTTTTTAATGCTTGTGTTTTGTCAGAGGCTCCTGCTGCCTTTTGCCACTTTTGCTTGATTTTCTATGTATGAGGCTGTGTACAAGGGTTCCTCAGCTTCAAAGATGTAATCCTTGAAAATCTACAAGTTCTCCTGGGTTCTATGGAATTCTTCCAAACAGATCCTTCAACAGGCTAGGGTCTGCTCTCTTGATGTCCAGGGCTGGGTTCCCACTTTTTGTCATGCTTCTAATTCTCAACATCCTGAAATTCCTGACCATCAGACCCCTGATCCATTCTATCTTGTTTGTACATTTGAGGTCTAGCAGTGTGCCTTCCTTCCCTTCCTTGATCACCTGTGTCAGCAAGTAAATGCACTTCAGACATCTCCTAAATTGCTTGTGCCCTGCTTTGTTGCCCCCCTAGCAGATACTGGGGCAATTCAAGTTCTCCACAAAATGTGCAAATATGAGGCTATTTCAACTTCTCTGAAGGCCTCATGTATTTCTTCCTTCTCTGATAAGAAGGCAGTGTGTAGCAGATACCAACCACATCATACTAGACCTAGGTAGAGCTCCACACCTTCACACTCAGTGAGGAAATAGTGGACTTTCTCATGAGCTGTCATCTCCATTCCACGCCATTTCTAGTACTAGCTCTCTCTTAACCAGGATGGCCAGCTTGTGGCAAAGGTACTTTCACCCCACCTTGGCAAGTGGATTCCATCTTTCCCTGGTAGGCTTTCCTTGATCTCCTTGTGCAATCTTCAATTAAATTGGCCCAATACACATCAACTAACATCCAAACATTTAAAATAAAATCTAACCATCACTACAGGTACAATCTTAGCTGAAATGCAGTATCTCTATAATGCAATGAAATATCAAGAAAATCAAACAGGTTTTCCATTAACCCATTTTGTATAGATGTATCTCTCCATTTTAATGAGAGCTATTGATTTTTCTTGGTAAAGAGTTAAAATAGGAGAACTTTGAAAAAAAAGTTTTTTTAACTCACAGTGGTTGAGAACATCAAATTCCAAGTCAGAAAAGACCATGTGATGAAGTTCTAATCCTTCAGAAATGGATTAATGGAGGCATTGACATAATGTTAGCTATGCCATCACAAGTACAATACCAATACATTGTAGCCTTATGGTAACAGTGCTGAAGCTGCCCTATAATTTGGCACAGAACATTTCTATACTAATGTAATGTGACAGTGTTATTATGTCTGCTATTTTCTATGCCATAATAGCAGTATTTGTTTCCACAAACAACGTGCCATTACATTCACTAATATGGCTATACTTAAAGACTGCCCAAGTGAAAACAGATCTAAACTTATAGAAAGCACATAATCTCTTATAGATTTGTTTTCTTTTGTTTTGCTAGAGTAATTTTCAACCCTAGTCTTACAAAAAAGCTGAATTCCCTGGGAGGATAGCTTTCACTATGTAACCTGCTGTTAGAAATAGCTATAATGTTCATGATGTATATTTTCCAGAGGAGTTGCATGCAGCAATCCATTTGTAAGGACAGACATTAACTGTCCTTTTAGCACAGGTTTTATGCAATCCCATTTTGTAAGAACAACTGATACTGGTCTGCTTTATACTTAACCAGTGTAACACTTCCATCTATCACATCTAAAGAGCACCATTGCCCTGAAACTTCAAGTGTCACATCGAATGAGAAAATCATAATCTGTATAGCATCTTGGAGTCAAAACTTCCCCTGCCTTGTTTGTTTTCCTCTGCCTTGTTGATCTGCCTGTAAATACAAAACTGCAGCAGACAGAATGTTCCCACCTGTGCCACAACAGAGGTTTATAGCCTACAGGCTCTCCACACACCTTGTAGTGGAGTACTGAGATTGTCAACTAAGAAAACTTTTGTGGATTAAATTGTGGGTGTTCATGACCACAGTTGTAAAACTGTAGCCTTACCCTTATCTGGTCCAGGTCATTTTCCACAGAGGTAAATTCCCTAAACTTCTCTCTGGCTGACACATAGAGGGCACTCTGGAACTGGAAATGAAACATCCTGCCTCACACTTGATGCTTATTTTGAGAGAACTTTTAAAATAAATAAACAAATAAATACTATCTTCACTTTAAGCTTTGCATGTTTTCACCTGGAACAATAGACTGAACAGCACAGGAATGATTAAAGAAGCTTCTTACACACTGTATTAGTAGAATGTATTATAACACTTTTCAAGAAACTACTTATTTGATTATTTTCTCCAAACTGCTTTGGAAATCGAAGACAAGAATGAAATATGTGAAATATTTATATTATAAGGCCTAGGATGCACATCAAATCTTTGTGCACTGATGTTACTACAGGAAATAGGCTGAAAGTATCAACTTAAATGCAGCAAAGTAATTTGTGGACATTTGTGCAATTTGCAGATGGTACAAAACTGGGAGCAGTGGTTGACAAACCAGATGTGTGCACTGCCATTCATAGGGATGCTGAAAAGCTGGAGAAGTGAGCTGACAAGAACCTCATAAACAGAGGAAAATGCCAAATCCTACATCTGGGGAGGAATAACCTCATGCACCAGGGCAGGCTGGAAAAAATGGAAATCAGCTTTGCAGAAAAGGATCTGGGCATCCTGCTAGACACAAAGTTCAACATGGGCCAGCAGTGTGCTCTTATGATAAAGAAGGCCAACAGCCTCATTGCCTGCATTAGGAAAAACATCACAAAGTTAGAGATGTGAACTCTACTCATCTCTGTTGAGATGCATCTGGGGCACTATCTCCTTGCATTAGACTCCACAGTGCAACTTGAGCTTACTGGAATAAGCCCAGAAAAGGGAAACAAAGATGATTAAGGACTTGAAGCATCTGTCATATGAAGACAGACTGAGAGACCAGGGACAGTTCAGCCTGGAAAAGAGAAGGCTCAGTGGGGATTCTATGAATGTTTTAAAACATCTGATGGATAGGAGTAGAGAAGACAGAGACAGATTCTTAGTGGTGCTCAGTACCAGGACAAAAGGCAATAGACACGTACTGGAATACATAAAATCTCATTTAAACATAAGGAAAAAGTTTTTACTGAGTGTGACTGAGTGGTGGCACATGTTGCCCGGGGAGACTGCAGAGTCTCCATCCTTGGAGGTATTCAAAACCCAGCTGGACACAGCCCTGGACAACCTGTACTAGCTGACTCTGCTCTTAGTAGAGAGGTTGGACTAGACAATCTCTACAGGTCTCCTCTCACCTAAGCCATTTTATGATTCTGAAATTTCTGATCAAATATGCTCCCTAAGACCTGGGGAGACACAAAATAGTATTGAGGTGTGGTGTGTTAACTGTGGAACAAAATAAAGGGGAGGTATGGAGCATTAATCATGGCTGAGGACCAAACTTCAACCCAGCTGCCTGCCCATTCCCCCTGCTCTGACCTTTTAGTCTTGATCTTCTACTGTTTCCATCCTCCTTCATCTGTCTGGTATTTTAGTCATAATGGCATACTTTCTAAGTATGTTTTCACAGAGGTGCCAACAGCTTGGCTGAGGGACCCAGCTATACCCTGCAGTGGGTCCATCAGAGATGGCCATGCCCAGCATGGGGCAGTCCCAGCGTCTCCTCACTGAGGCCATCCTGCAGCCCCCAGATGCCAACATCTGGACATGGACACCCAAGACAGGAGGGATACAAGTCTCCATAAACCAGGTATTTTTAACCGTTTCTCTTACGACCACTGACATCTATTTTGAAGTGATCAATTTTTGGATTTGATAACAAAAAATCTCTACCTATGAAATTTTGATATACTGAATACTCCATGTTACATAAGACGCCACAATCAAATGTAACCTAAGCCAAGGGCCTGTAGTGTAGCATTACTGGGTTAGATTTCAGCTTCTGTCAACCAGCATCACTCCATGCATAGTCTGCAACAGAAACATGTTTAAACACACCACTCAGGAACATGCCTACATCCCTCTGAAGGGGATATGTTTTTCAGTGACAAGCAGGTGCTATTGCTGAGATAATTTTTCTTCATGTGAAGGGCATTTATCTTACTTCAGTGCTGCAAAAGTTTAGCCTATGATGTGCAGCCTGTGCAAGTTACTAAGATCTGTAGTAACATTTGGTCATTCCTCTTCCCATTATGCCCTTCCCAAACACAGCAGGAGCAGTTTAGGAGCATCTAAATAACACTGAGATTATATAATTTCTCCCCCTTTCCCTCACATATACCATTATGAAAAATCACTCTTGTTAGATTTGCTTTGCAGATTTTTGGTGTCTGAACTCATCTGAGGAGCCAAGATAAAGCAGAAACCAAACATATTATATTTACCAGACTCTCTGTTCTCTTACAAAATCATCATATCCAGAATAAATTTATATTCCATGTTTGTGCTAGAAGAACATTAGAAAAGAAGATTTATATGGGGAAAAAAAAATAAGTATTTTTGGCAACCATGTACCAAAGGTACTCATTTACCATCACCAGAAATAGTATACTGAGAATTTTCTGACTGTGTGCAACATAGTCCATAACGTTACCATAAAAATGAGCCTTCACAGATTGTTAAATATCTTTCTTACATAAATTCATTAGTTCACCAAATTTATGCAATAGCTGTCACTTGAAGAAATAATTCATAGAATATTCCAAGTCTAGACATCAGTTACTACTAATGCAAATTATAAACAGAATTTTTCCTTTGCTAGAGTTGGAATATAGAACTTCTTATTCATAGTTTTTAGTTACTTTGGGAAGAACTCAAAGATCACAGAACAGCAGAAATAACAACTTAAAAGTAAAACAGAAACAAATAATTTTCTCCTGTAGCAGATAGAGGACTGCATTTTTTAAAAAGTGTATGTTTAGCAGTATGACTAATCACTCACATTGCTGGGAAGGGCAAATTCATATACATAAACACAAAGCTTTGCTGAAATTATCTAAAGTTTTTGATACCACAATTCATTTCTACCATGAGAGCAACTGCAGAGAAATAGACTGAAATGAGTCCTTTCCATCGTTTTCAAATGTCATCAAGAATAGAAAAGTGGAACTTTCACAAGAACAATGAATGTAGCTTTTACATATATGTCATTTTCTACCATTATGCTAGATACAATCTGAGCCAAAAGCTTTCCAGATTATAATTATTCTGTTATTTTAGTACACCTTGCTATAGAGTGCAGAACCAGAGCAAGACATAAAAATCCAAAATGTTTTACTAGACAGTTACACGAACACTTTCTACCATCTCTCATTCATTCAGATAAATGTATAAAAATAGAAATAAAACACTTAGCTTTAAAGAAATTCCCTCTTCAAATGGATATAAAAATGTGCAACATCTGGATATTTCAAATGTGGTGAGTTAAAAAGAAAACTCAGTAGATCATTTTAATCTGTTACTGTGGATCATTATGGATCCTGCATTACTATCCCCTTTTCACTTCTTCATAATTGCATTTAGATCAATAAGGCTAGCTTAGAATAAAACTATGACATTGGTGAATCAGGTCACTTATTTTTGACACACTTAAGATTTTCCTCAAAGAACAGATGGTTGGGGTATGTTATGGAGTTTTATTCAGGTGAAATTTAAAAGAACTAAAATACCCAGCATGCTTTCATTATTGGTTTGCTTAGTGTGCCACCTAAAAGAATCTACAAAGGGAGATAATGAGCCTTGTCAAATGTTTCACGGTAATTATAGCCCTCATGATATAATGCCACAAAATTACAATATAGCTTAAGATAATAAAATGTAAAAGGTTTTTTTTAAATCAGGAAAAATACCCAACCTGTTTGCAACATTTACACAGGAAGGGAATTATTTCAAACAGGTATCCATCAGTATATTAGACTTGCAATCAAATGTAATAAACTCAAATTCTGTCAGCATTTGATACTGTATATTGTCCAAAATTTATACTGTATATTTTAGCTATACTATTCCCATAAACCTTACAGATTTTCCCAGGGTTTGCCAGTTCATTTAAATATCTAATATTAATATAACAAACATTCAGAAACTTGCTTCAAATATTGCCTTAAAGCTCTTAAGCATTCAGATCAGCATTTTTTTAGTGTACTTACGGTCATTGCATAATGGTCCACTAAAGGAGGTCATACTACAGTCACAACTGAATCCATCCCACTGCTGTAAGCACACTCCCTGGTTTGCACATGAATCTTCTTGGCACGTTGTGCTGGGTCCTGATGAGAACATACAAAAAAGGACTCGCACTTTGTCTTCCAAAGAAAGGTGTTTCTCACTGGATCACATTAACTAGTTGCCAACATCTCAAATCAAACAAGCCAAGAGTTACCAAGTAAAACACGCATAAACTTGCTGAACTTGTAGCAGCATGTAATATTAAAAGTTGGTTTTGCTTTAGTTTTAAGATTAATACATAAAACACATCAGAATGCACAAACTGAAGCAAAGTTATTTTAGGTATAGGGGGAACGTTAACTTTTTTCGCAAGTTATTTGTTAATCTCATGTCAGACCATTAACTAGCTAAATGATTTTTAAAATCTATTATTTTTTCCTGTAAAAATATTTTAAACAGCAAAGCCAGATGACACAGAAAGCAAAGCTCTAGGAGATGAAAGTAAAGATTAGAAAATAAAATTAAATCAAAACTAGTTAAAAAATAATAAAATGGAGCTACACTATTACAATGCTTTTAATCCCACAAATTATTTTAAACAATTTAGGTCTGAAATTAAGAGGAGTTTGGGATTCTTTGGAAGGAATGTTGGCAAGTACTGATTCACATGCTTCAGGGATCCCATGCAGGTTCCTTTTTTTTTTTTTTTTAAGGGGAAATGCAGAAAATCAGACTACTAATGGACTGGCATGCCAAAATGTGACATACGCATGAAAAACAAAGCTACTCTATTTCTAGAGAATCATAACTAGACTACTGAAATATACAGAAATTTGAAGGGGAATGATCAAAGCAGTAAAGCAATCACTATACAAACATATTCAAGACTGAAAGCCTTTATGCAAGCTAAACTGGAAAATGAAGGTTTATGTAGTCCATTGTTTTAGAGGCGTGAATGGCAAAATCTTAAACAAAATAGCACACTAGTTCTGAAATGTACAGAGCATTTATTGCAGTAATCCAACTGTGCATTGGGGGTTTCAGTCTTGTTCAATACACACAGGGCTATCTACCTTGCAAATCAGCTTTCATCAATGCAACTTTGTCAGCAAAATAAAAAAAGCAAAATATATTAAATGTTAGTAAGCAATATTGAAATGGCAGCAAACACAGAAAAAAAAACATTCAGAGTAAAGTGCATGCTGCTGTTAAAGAGAGAAAGAAATGCTATATAATGCAAACAAATTAATGCTAATAGCCATAAATCTTCAGGCAAGCCAAAATAAGAAAGCAGTAATTTGCCACTATTTTACTACAAATATAATGGTTAATTGAGCCGATGACATGTAATGAAGGAAAATTAATATTCCCCCCCACCTCCCCTTTCCTTGAATAGATACAAATGCATTAGCAGAATAAATGCATGACTGAATCCTTACTAGCCATTTGTCATGTTCAGAAACACTGAATTCAAGAATAATTAGCACTATCACCCTCTGTGGTCTTTCTTTTTTGTAGCCCTTTCATGTCTGGTGAATGAAGACTGAAATACAGACCATGAACTACAAATTACTATGAACTTGCACACATATTTCATACTGACTCTTGACACTACCAGGAGAAATTTGGTTCTGGGATTATAAAATTGTCCTAAATAGTTTTGTAGAGAACACATCAACATCCATTTGAAACTCCCATTTGATGACAGGGCAAGACTGTTCCAAATATTATAGAAATATCTCAAATAACGAGGTAGATAGAAATCCACTTAACCCTTCTTTCACATGACAATTCCTTGAAAGTTCTCTGGGGGTTTTTCTTTTGATTTGACAGTATTTTAGAAAAATCCATATTGATATGATTCAAGTCAGTTCAATGCCCTTTTGCCTTAAATGAGGTACTGCTTAAGCTCACCTCTGAACCAGGGGCCTGAACAGTCACCAGTACGATTAAGAATGAGGGGAGCATACACTATATCCCTGTTTAGGCAAAACTATTAACTGTGCTATTTTCTTCTGTTCAAGTAATAATAATAATTAAAAAAAAAAAAAAAAAAAAAAGAGTGCTACTACTAATAATAGCAGGTATAACCGATTTGATGCAGTAGTCAAAGGTAGGATAGTGATTTCGTTTTATTTGGAGTTTCAAGCCCAGAATTTTAAACATTTGGGCATTACATCACCCTTTCTTGAGCTGGGGATTATAATGACAGAATCCTGTAGCTGACAAGAGAAGACACATTTTTTTTCTCACCAGATTCTGCTACTCAGAAACTTTACAAAGATGAAGTGAAAATATCTGTAGGTGTTTAAATGTTATATATTCATGCATTTATTTACACTTTAGTTATGCAATGTTAAATTTCCTCATCTTTGCAAAAGTAGAACAAAAGTCACAAGGACTTAAAAGTACATAAACTGCAGGACCCTGTAGGCACATTAAAAGATGCATGTTAAAACACACATACTTGGAAAAAACACAAACATGATCTTGTTAAAAAACAGGTTATTTTGCTTGTTATTAAATTGTTTTTAGCACTTTTGGCTTATCTATAGTAGTCATTGCCATCAAGACTAGCTTACATCTAAGAATTTATTTTAATAAAGCTAGGGTTTTTTTTTTTTTAATGAATGGAGGAAGACTATTTCTTGTTGCTAAATGCTATATCATCTATCACAACAGGTTCATATTTTCCTATATATATTACAGAAGTAAGCTACTTAGTAAGAAAACCTTTAAGACACTTCTCAAACACTAACCTTTTAATTCACATTCAATTTAAATATTCTAATTTATTAAATCCTCATTGCAGACTGGATTTTGTCTTTCACATTTACCTTATATGAGGACTTACATGCTATATTTTACACAAAAAAGATTAATAAGTAGCATGTGCAGTGTTTTACTATATATTTCAAAGCCAAATTCCGTATTTCACCACCAAGAATCTTCACATATGTTCTTTGATTTTTTCATATAATTTAATACACAACTTATGTCATATGCACATGCATATGCACAATGCATTTTCCTCCTAAACATGTGAGAATTAAGTTTTTAGCATTCAAGCATTTTAAGCATTAATTTCTACAATTCTGCTTTATTTAAACTGTGTAAAGAAAATATAGTGGGTTTGACTAGAGAAAAACAGGGCTGACAATTACAACCTAGCTTGGAGTTTGCTGTTAACAATTTGAAGAGCTATTTAGCATATTTGTGTTTCTAACTGTTAGCTTTTATATATTCTAGCCATTGAAAATTTGTCAACAAGGTAGATTCAACCAAGTGTAAATTATATTCAATGTTCAATAATAGAGAACAGAGATACCTATCTGCCTGTGGCTGAAACTTCAAAATGTAAGCCTTACAAACTGCCACGACATTTTTTTATAATTAAAAACCACCACACACAAAAAAACCCAAAACAAAACCAACCAACCAAAAAACCACAACCAGAAACCAAAACAACCACAACACTCTAAGAAAGATTTTTTTTTTTTTTTTTAACATGCATTTATGACAGTTGAGTAATATCAATATTCTAAGAACAAATTCCTAACAGGTATAATTAATTAGTAGTACATCATGGTTTCAGAGTTTGACAGAAGAGACAAAAAGAGCTTTTACCTCTGATGTGTCTTTTGTTTGTTTTGTTGGGGTTTTTTTAATATACCAGAAAGGTGGGAAATTCAATCCCACAAGGGTCAGAAGAACATCAAATCCAAGTGCCTCACTTCTCAGAAAAGACTTTGCAGTAGGCTGATGTCTTAATAAGAGACATATACCCACCAGTATAGTCAACTGTTTCGTGGACTGAGTGTGGCAGTGACTAATACTTATTGTTTTGAAATTGCTTCTGCTGCTGTGTCCTGAGCTCATTGGACTTGACATCTTAGGGGACTTCCAGAGCTTACACATCCCATTGCAGTGTCAGACAGATGCAAAAGTGCTCATCTCTGTAAGGATGGAGAAATTCCAGTCTCTGCACACAGTAGCAGAGCTATAGGCAGGTTGAGGCATACTAGAGATTTCTAGTAGGCAGCTAAATCTATGACTTAAATTGTATTTTCAGTGTCAGAACAGTTTATTGTACATCTGATCCCCACTCCTCAGACAAGAGACTGACAGACAGGAAGACCTGAAGTAAATGAGATTGAAGAGTTAACTTGTAAGGGTTAAGCAGAAAGGTTAGAAAGGAATGCTGTTAAAGATTTCCTTCTGTGGGCAGAAGACTTTTGATGAGGCAGTTCTCTGGACGCCAGGCAGCACGTCTGGTCTGACCATTTTGCTTGTGTCAGGTGATTTTGGTGTTGAAAAAAAGCTGACTCTCCACCAAAACCAGCAATATTTTTAAGACCTTTATTAAATTGTTTGTAGCTTTATTAAGTTCACCAGTAGATGAGTTGTGCCACTGGTATAAAAGGTGAACTTGAACTCTATGCCTGTGGCAATATTTCTTTGAAGTACATAAAATTAATTTAGAAAATGACATAATTCCAAAATAAGCTAGGAAATGCATAATGGAATTAAGGTGTCCTTTGACTCTCTGAAGGGATGATGCAGGCATGGAACTGGCTAACTTCATTCAGAAAGCCAAATCTAATTTTCTCAATTCAGTGACAAACTAATTTATACACATTTTTCCATTCCTGGTAGAAATAAAAGACACTAAAGCTACAGAAAAATAAGTTGTGAATGTTACACATTTCTGTGTGCCGTCAATAGAATTCAGACTGCTAACTAAAGGTAGCAGGTAAAGAACAAAGAAGTTCCACCTATACCAAGGTGCTGTATTCACAACTGAAGAGACAGACTTTATCCACCAGAAGGTTTTATCACATAAAGCTTGAGGAAACCCCTCAGCTCTGCTTGAATTTTTTTACATCTATTTGCAAACTTAATAGCAAAATCATCAAGATTCCAACTTGAAATTCTACAATGTCATTTACACATTTTTCTGTCCAGAGAAGAGTGGCACTTGAGAGAGAGGAAGACACATTAAACTGAACATGGACACAAAATTCAGAATTATGTGAATAAAATATATATGCAAGGACAGAGAATTGGTTTAAATTATTCCATAAATTATAGTAAAAATAATGTGGGATTAAATGGCAGCTAGAAAAATAGCTAGAGATTGACACCCCTGAATTACAAATACACCTATTCTAATTCTGTCCTCACTTAAATTCCATGATATTCCAGATGAGTCAATAGAGACATAAAAAAAATGAGAGATAAATCATATTTGGCTGTTACTGATTTCAGATAGGAAGGCTCATGACAATACAAATCTCAGGGGTGAGCAAAAATAGAGAACATGGAAGATTGATCTTAAACAGTTTCATAAATTAGCCTTGAATTAATAAACTCAAAATGTCTGCTTTAAAAATTGAATTAATTAGCTAATGCCTCAGCATTAGATAATGCCCAAGCGTTATGAAAATATAAAGGATTTCATTGAAGCTGTTACTGTCTCTATTATTAATTAAAATACATCAGAAGTAAACAAAATACATGAAAAATATCTTGCCACTGGAGAAAGCTGGAACCTACATTAAACATTCAAGAAGTTAACTCATGTTCTCAGATCTATCTCTGTGCTGTAGGGCAGGCACACACTTGTCTCCATAATACTAAAAAACCCATAGTCTTTATATAAGAAAGGGACAAATAATATCAATTAGAAGCAGGTAAAATATAGTTTCTCAAAGTACAGAGCATACATATCAAGAAAACCCTGAAGGATTCAGACAATAACTTCACTATGATATAACAAAAATATCAGTGTATTTAATACCTTCACATCCTCTTTCTATTTGTCCATTGCAGAAGAGAGCATCTGAGATTAGATCAGGGAGACGTCCATTCAAGTCCACTGATGCAAGACAGCCTTGGAATCCCTCTTTTGCGTGCACCAGTTTTGGCAATGACTTATACATTTCTTTGGCCACTCCTCCAATATACAGATCACCTGTTAAGGAGAAATAAATGATACAGAAAAAAACCACTGTAGAATCCTTGATTTGCTTGATCTCTTGGCCTTTTTGTGCAGGACATTGCAGGACTATGTTTTCCCAAATGCACCTGTAGACTTCACATTTTTATGAATAATTACTTAGAAATAACTGAAGATGTATTTTTGTGACAGCTTATATATACAGAAAACACACACACAGGTGAGGATTCAGTTGCAGACACTCCATCTAGAAACACATCTAACATTCATGCACATTGATAGCATGCTCAGAGAACCTCATCACAGATCATCCTGGCTATGGATCCCATGTTGAGATAAAAGGCAATAAGTGGAGCACCAAGATCCACCTAAAATCCATATAACTATTTAAAAGCGCAAAGAAATAAAGGGCTATGGGACACATCTAAGCAGAAACTTAAGAATACCATTGTTAAGCAGTGAAATGACTGATTCTACCCAACAAAATTCATACCCTGAGTCAGTCATGTGGGAACAGAGGGAGTTAAGATGCCTTCAAAATGGCAATCTGCACACTGAGTAAACAGAATTTTATTGCCAAAAATAATTCTGATAACAGACATATATTACAAACAGCTCTCTTTGATGAACCCTCAGGACTGAGAGATAGTGCTTTTCTTCCTTTGAGTAATTCATATCTCTGAGACTTACTTTGAAAGACAAAACTATAACTCTTCTCTTAAATACTGAGGTGGGGAGGGATGCTGCTTTGTTTTAGAACAGTTCAGGCTGTGCCTTTCTTTAACATGTTGGGTGCCTCTGGTGGTCAGAACAGTGATCTTTCAAATCAACATAACCTGCCTTCCTAAGGTGTGCCCTAAGTGTCAGGCTATAGGTTTAACTAGGTGCTTTCCATAGCCATTGCTGAAGTCATGATGCAGAAAAGAATAAGCTTTGCTTGGCCAGAGAGACATGCATGTTCAGCGTGAACACAGCCCTGGCTAAAAGGCTTCAGATCTTCTCCTGGAACACAAGATCTGCTTGATTCCTTCAGCCACAGACTGAATTGTTTCCATGGTTTCCTACACCTTGCATGAGTTTGCTGTCCTCCTCTGTTATCCTCTAACTCAGAAAAAGCAACCATCTTTGCAAGCTTGGTGGAACATGCCTACAGTCAAGCCCCTTCAGGCAAACAGGAGGATGACATATGAGCTTCTGAGAAGCACTGAACCTGTTTAAAAGATGATGTTTATGGGAACATCCAACTGTCAAGTACCACCCAGTGACAAAATTCTCACTCTACCTATCTATAAAATTCTCACTGATTTTTTGTTAAAAAAATTAAGAAAATTAAGAAAACTCACATGTTTTGTGCTAGCATACATTTTCAATAAACTATCTGAATATACACTCTAATATACATTGTGCTTTCCAGTATGTCCCTCAGTCTGGATGATTTTTGAGCCTAGGTTACAGGATGTACCACAGAATGATTCTTTATCACCTCAAATGCAAAATTGTTCATTTCCTAAATGTTTACCAAGCTTGGCAGGAAGATCTTATAGCAACAGAACTCGGAATGTACCAGTAGTTGCCACTACCCCACATGGCTAATTTTAATCTACCCCTTATCAGTATAAACCACAGCCACACCTTTTCCCGGTTCTCTTGCCATACTCACTCGTTCACAAGGGAGTGCAGTTTAGTGTTGTTTATATACTTTACAGTTTGCCTGCAAGGAAGTGGCCTGAAACAAACAAATGTTTATCAGACTGTGAAAAATTTTTAGTCACTACATACCAGCCCTGAAACTCAAATGTATTTGAATTTGTGAAATAGAGATAAAAAGCTTAAGAATATGCATATTATTAATCTTATAAGCCATCCAATGTAACGTTTCAGTAACATTTATAGCACCCTATCTAAGAAACTTCAAGCTTTCCCCATTCTATGTAGATAAATTGAAAAATAAGATATTGCTTTCCTCTAGAGCTTTGAGATACAGTATAAATCTCAGAAGCACGATATTAGACATAACAAATTAAAACATGGTGATCCATATGTTCACACAAATGGGATGTAATTCATTAACAACAGAAAAATATTTTTCAAGCAGCTAAACAAGAAACAAAGGAAAACCTCTCGTCTCATGATAAAGGCTCTTCATCTTTTTCCTCAAGTGGAACATCTAGAAAGTAAAACCCTTACAGGTTTACTAAAGTTCTGTACTTTCAGTCATTGTCAGCTTAGAAT
This sequence comes from Megaceryle torquata, assembly GCA_024611175.1. NCBI lineage: Eukaryota > Metazoa > Chordata > Aves > Coraciiformes > Cerylidae > Megaceryle > Megaceryle torquata. Next base: position 86,127 of record JANIJG010019435.1, read on the forward strand.
AGAGGGAAAACTCATCTCAGTTGGTTCCAATAGACTTAGAAGAGCTAAACTCCAGAAAACAATACTAAGAAAATCACTCATGCTGAAAAGACACCTGTGACCTCTTTTTAAACATCCCAACATGCATACTGTCTGAACAAGCATTTTTCTTCTGTGATTAGTTAAACCTTTAAAACCACAAACTTTCATATTGATCCTCTGTTAATTCCTAAAATCCATCTCTCAAATATATTGACATTGCTATATACAGTCTTATAGGAAATGTCTGTTATGATGAATGGCTAGTAGAAGTCCAGGTTAGTATGCTGGCATATGAACCTGAGCTCAAAATATTTGTTTCTGAAATATACACTGGAATATTTTCAGCTAGATATGCACAGAAATACAATACATTGAAGCTAAATAAACTATAACTACTGTTTACTTACAGTTCCTAACACTATTGATTATAAGAACTGAGCATTATATACTATTGAAGAACTGATCATAATATACTATTAAAGAGAAAGTTCCCACAAACAAAGACATGTTCTAGGCAATATATCAACTTTGGGGATGTTCAAAATAACTTGAGTTCTGCTTTTGCACTAGCTAATACACTACACTAATATGTATTTTATGTATTGAACAGCCATACTGACTATTAGACTTCACTTTTTATAAAGTATATACAAGTATTTTTTATTACTATGGGCTAAACCTTTCCCAGATCTAATATCAAATGTGGTTTGAGTGTGCTGCTGACAGCATAAAAGCGTACTTTCAGAGACAAAATTTTATTAAGGGATAAGCTCTGGAATTAATATTCAGATTTTTTTTTTTTTTAACTGTTATTTAATTTTGCTCACATGGTTTGTTTTGGTTTGGGTTTTTTTGTGTCTGCCATCACAAATGTTTTGCATAGCTACTTTTATTTCAGTTAATCACATGCTTCATTTCCAAATTTATCTCAATGAAGTAGTTTCCTACAAACCTCCACTATTAGAAATTCAGACACGACAGAACTGCAGAAAACAATGTTAATGAAAATATTTGTATATTGAACACTCATTCAGAAAATATAGTTTGTCTCTTCTACTAAAAGAGATCTGAGGAGTCAATGTAGTACTATACAAATTCTCAGGTTTCCTCTGCTTTTTCACTTATGTAAGTACAACATAACTACTGGAAATGTTACGTGCTCTAATACAGAATTAATCCCTTGTTGTGTATCTGCCTGCTTACCCTTATGAATTACATGCAAGTTATTTCGTTAAGTCAGGTATCACAGTTTGACAGATCAAGTGCTTGAGATCATGACTAGCTGCAGCCTAAATGCAATAACTGGAAATTTATTGGAGATATGGAAAATACAGATCTTCTATTTCCTTCCTTTTTTCAACAGGTAAGTATCTTTAAAGTACATACAGAAAGTAATATACTTGTATTACAGTGCTAACCATAGTCTCTAGAACTGAAATTTAGCTATTATCTTCTGTGCATGTATGGTCTTCTGAAGTTTATTTTGATTTTCAAATGTATTGCTGCAAAAGTATCTTTTTTTCATAACTGACTTTCCTTAATAAAATATATAAATGAAAATAACCAATATATATACAATATATCAACTAGCATAAACAAAGTAGTGGGTAGTAAAGAAATCAGTGAGGGAAGAGAATGCTCCAAGATTTCCTTCTCTGGAGAAGCTTCAAATAAAGCACTTTTTAATTTAAGAGCAGATAGTCCTTAATCTCACAACTTTTTTCTTACTTATATCAGGATTCAGTACCCAGAGTTATTTTATTTATAGAGGGAGGATTGTTTCCTCTCTCCATTTTTCTGAGGCCAACAAAATAAGTATGCTACAGTCTCTCTCATTGGCATGTTCATTGCAGGCCAGAGGCATCAACTGGAAAGCAGCACTTTCAGAGCTCTATATATGCATGTCAGTAACAGTACTAGTCAGTTCTGTCATAAGCACTTAGGTAGATTTAGTTTATATCTTTTACAAGTAATGCAGATCTTTCTTTGTTCCAACAGAAGCTTTCATATTTACTTCTATGTATCTCTTTTTTGACTTAGTACTGATTTGTGCTTTGAGGAACAAATGACTTTAACACAGAAACTCAATTTCTCAATGTATTCATTACTGGAATGACACTTACAAAAAAATGCACAGAACACCACACAACAGTGAGTCACACACAACTGTTGGCGAAACAAATACTGCCAAATCCTTCTGTAATAACTCATCCTATTTTTTATCCTAAATCTCTACATTTCTTCAAAATAAGAACTTTGCAAAAGCTAAACCAGAGAAATGCAAAATAAAAATTGAAGAAACTTTTGTATTTATTTCTTCTCTGAATAACTAGCAGAAGTATCTTATTATTCGCCCCACTGACACTGCTTACAGATTGCCTTATAGTCTTTCCTCCTTTCCTGATTCCTGTCCAAACCCCAAATTCTTACATTATATGTGCTGTTGGGCAAAATCTATTAATTTAATTTAACTACCACCATTGTCTTTAAGCACTAGTAAAGAGGGAATTATTATCCATGTGTTTATAATGGTAACAGCAACATGTAAATACTGCTCAGGACACAAGTATTTTAACCAGGGTATTGGTACATTTCTTTACTCTATGAAATCTGTACATTCTGCTTTACTTACCTGGTGTTCATTTCTTGAACACCATTCTTGACAAGAAATTAACTCCATTCATTCAAATATGTTTCCATGTATGAATGAAAACAAAAAAGGAGGAAATGAAACAGTGGAATGAATTACGGCATTGGTTTTTCATAAGCCATAAAGACAATATCCCTGGAATGTTTTTATATAGGTGCACAAAGACATCTTCAAGTCCAACACTCTCTCCAATTCCTCCCTTTGTATCTTGTCCTGACGGTTTCAACTGTACTTTCAGCTATTCCCTTAATTTCACATTCATTTTAGTAGAAGTTTCTCAATTTTGTTTCTAACATCACATTGTACTATATCACTACTACAGGTAAGAACAAGAGCTATTCTCCAGTGTACTAGAGTGGTATTACTCTCCAAGAAAGAGATGGATAGCCATGCCATAACATGGTAGGTTCTGAAAGCACAACAGGCATCTCTGCAATTCCTTTATATGACATATGAAGATACAAAAAACATCTGGCTGTGGTGAAGCTGAGGTGTCAAGCACACTTTTCTCCAAACATGCTATTTCAAAATGATCAAGCATTTAACAGCTTCTTCCCTCAGGCAGGCAAAGAGGAATGAAGACTGCAAAGCCTAAGAAATACCATAGGGAAAGTCTAATCTCTAATGAGAAACAAGTGCTCATTTTCTCCAAGTCCTTCATAAAACAGATGATTTGCTGCTACAAGATCAATAGAAATTGCTTTGTAGTATATTAATAGTTGCACAATGAAGTACCACGTGGAAGTCAACATAAGATGACCCACACAATCCCAGCTTTTTGTATTTTTGAGGCAATTGAAATGTGAAAATGAATTACTCTCACACAAGCTGAATATGTGGTGACTTAAACACAATAGACAACATCTTGATCTTGAATCAAGGCATATTTTCCCAAATAAAAAAGTCAGGTGGGCATGTAGATGCCTTTGACATTCAATGCAATATAGGAGACCACTTGTCCTTAAAGACCTTCTCCCCTCTCTAGCATACAAAAGCACCTACCTACTATCTACTTTGTGCAATAGGCAGAGTAGTGGCTTTTTTTTTCAGATGGGGGGTTTCAACACCCATTTGAGAAAAGAAACGGGGTCTGAACAACAGGTAAGTGGTGATTCTAGAGTCTCTCCCCACTTTCATTATTCATGACTAAATGTTTACTTTCTGTTCTATATATATAAAAAAAATATGATATCTTAAAAATGTTGATGAACTACAATTGTTCTTTTTTTCTAATAAATCAAGTAGCCTGCTCTGATCATAATAAATTGAAGGACATGTGACAAAGACATAAATGATGACTCCACACAGCTTCTACAGCACATGGCTTCTGAATTCTCCCTTTACAGTAGAGAATATGCACTTGCTGTGCATTCATAGGCCTGTTTGGTGCAAGAGGGAGGCATGACTGAACTTGATCCACCACTTGCAAGGGCACTTGAGGGAAGACGTGAACATGTAAACAATGTTTTATGCCCACTTATTCACTTCAAAGAGTCCATTTTGTAGCTTCAGCATTGAGTCATGGTTGAAGTCTCTTGGGTTTTATGTAATTTTTAATTTTTTTAGATACATTTTTTTAAGAACAATAGGCTTTTTCTGATGCTTTTCCTATCTGAGTGATAAATTACATCACTTTTAGACTCTCTCACCTAAGAATGGAAAGGGCAGCTAGCTTATTTGTCCAGACTCTGCTGAGTTAGCTGTCCCTTCAAATAGTTCAGGTAAGAGGCAGTTGTACGATGTGGCAGTTGGTGCCTTCCATCTTCTACATTCCCTTCCCTGTACTGATAACCAAGCAAGGCAAAATGATTGCAGGTAGGCCAAGAAATTTGTGCATTAGGAAGTTGCTCTTTCAGGGAGGAATAAATAAACTGATCTTCTCAGCCCAATGCTATACTACGTACATTATCTTCCCTGAATATCCCAAGAAGGGGAGAAAAGAGGGGAGGGGAGAAAAAAGGGGAGGGGGAGAGAAAGAAAGAAGAGGCGAAAGAGAAAGAAAGAAGAGGCGAAAGAGAAAGAAAGAAGAGGCGAAAGAGAAAGAAA
>JANIJG010019435.1:90943-118515 GCA_024611175.1 Megaceryle torquata
AGAGAAAGAAAGAAGAGGCGAAAGAGAAAGAAAGAAGAGGCGAAAGAGAAAGAAAGAAGAGGCGAAAGAGAAAGAAAAAAGAGGCGAAAGAGAAAGAAAAAAGAGGAGAAAAAGAAACGGAAAAAGAAAAAGGGGAAAAAACCCCCAAACAACTAACTAACTAACTAAATAAATCACCAGCACTGAAATGCTAGCACTGTGGGTTTTCTTTAGTCATCATTATTGACATACAGGACATATTAGACTTATTTGTCAAGAGAATTTAACTTCTATCCCTTGGCTGACATTGTTCTTTTTAAAATTTCATTGTAGCAGTGAACCCTAACCCATGTTGATAGAAAAAAATGGCAGTGAGGATTATGAGGTACCAGAGAGAATTTACAGTTTATGGGTACACCAGGAAGGGCACCTTCTAGATTTCTCTTGCTGCCCATTTCTACAGCAATCCACACTAGATAAACCTGCTACTCTACCTTTCTCCAAGTCTTGTGATTCCATCACACTGCTCCCAACTGCATCAAAGTCTTTGTGCAATTGGTACAAACGTGCTTCTCTCTAGAAACTTCTCATGCTATTGGTACGCACTGCTTTACATCTCAGCTCTGCTGAATGTGCTCTCCACTTCTGCATTCACCTCTTGGCGCTCTGTTTTCATTCCTAGTACACTTCTTGTCTCTGTTCAGAACTGCTGAAGTGTTATGCAAATATGCGTATGTTTCACAAGCCAGTAAAGCTATACGATAGAAAATGTGTGTGTAAACAGCAACGACATGACAATGTCCTTAGTAGCTATGTTTTTAATAGACAAAAGCAGATACTCAAAAGGTAAGTACTCAAGTCTCAGCATTCCCCTAGATTTCTCCAGCTTAAAATCCACCATTTCCCCAACAAACTCATTCTCAAACATCTATTCTCAATCAAGAGATTACTTGTTACACAGTAACATGTAACATTTTCTTGACAATAAAAATTCTTAGTGTGCCAGCCACTTTATTTCTCTTTGCTTCTTTCTTCCCCCCTCTGAAGACTAGATGAAAAGCACTGGCATTGAAAAAAAGATCAAATAGATTTAAAACTAAAGCATCCTGCTTGTCCAATGGACTGTGAGGGAAGTTGGTGATGCATGTTAAATGGTAAATAATAAAATCTAATTGCCATATAAATGTGTGGTAATCCATCTCCTACAGAATTGATGCTATGCTATTTACTCTGTATGAGGGGGACGGTTGTGGTGGAGAGATGAGGCATTCGAGCACATCAAATGTCCTTCATTTCTTTCCCATTCTGATCACTTTTGCACATTGTATACACCTGAAAAATTGACAAAATTTAATGATGCAGGCATTTCATGACATAAAATACTCAGATTTCCCTTCCTCCTGATATTCTTCTGAAATCCTTTACTCACTTGCTGCTTTAATAGCCAATTCATGGTCTTAGGAGAGCTTGTTCTGAAAACAGTAAGGAATTCTTTCCAAAGGCAGCACATTTTGTAAACAAGTTTAGGACATGGTTCATGGCTGGAGTAGGTTCTAGGATTCAATGCAATGTATTTACACTAAATATCCAGATTTTTTAGTAAATTTTAAGAGCATACATAAAAATACATAAGTTTTACTCAGTATTCCAGAAGGGCTTGAAAGAAATTCCACAATCAGAAAGAGTAATAATCTGCACGCCAAATAGATGTAGGAATGTAGGTAAATCTATACATTTGTATGTGTGCAAAAGACTGAAAAGAGCAGGGGAGAAGCAGCAGAAAGCAAAACCTTTCTCTCACTGTGGAGTGATATGAAAGACTACTGCAGTATTGTTGACATATAGAATCATAGAATGCTCTGGGTTGGAAGGGACCTCTAAAGGTCATCTGGTCCAACCCCCCCTACAGTAAGCAAGGACATCCTCAACTAGATCAGGTTGCTCAGCACAAAGACACTTCAAAGAGCTCAGCACAAGCACTAGACTGTTTTCTCTAATTTCAATGTAATCCAGAAGTACTGGAGTAGATTTTAAATTTTTTCCCCATCTCATAATTTTGGAACTTTGAATGCAATTTTTGAAGGTTTAGTGTTGCCTAAATTATTTTCCCAGCCTGGTAGACAGCATAGCTGTTTGGAAGCAGTACATGACAATTTGCAAAGAAAGGGGGATAAAGGTATTTACATTAGACCAGGTTGTCCAATCATCTATTGTTAATCTGCCCATACATCTTTGCCACACAGGAAGTCTCAAAGAGGAGCTCTCAATTTTACGTCCTTTATTTTTTCCCTTGTTTGGAGGCTGCTTTCTCAACACTATCAGGAAAGCAGCACCACATCTGCCATTCTCTACTCCAGCAGGTCACATTAGGAAGATCTATTTGCTGTTGACAATGTTTGGAACTCTGCATTTTGGAACAGAACATTATTTCTGCATGAAGAGCTTGCAGCCCACTGGCAAGGTCATTGCAATTAGCTCATGCATGTTTATTTGAGAAATTTAGGCATTAATTCTCATTTATTTGTACAAATTTGCTTTTTTATATAAAATACTTTTCTGTTTCTTAAAGCTTTGTGGTTAGCAATAGAAGGATCACTGAGACCTTATATAGAAAAGAACATAATGCAGCAACAGTAATGGGCTCAATGTAAAACAACATGGGCAAATATTATATGAAATTGAAAGAATTTCAATTTCCATTGCTGAAACAAGAAATCTTCTTTATGATCAAGACTAATTTAGATCAGTTTTGCATAGCATGAATAACCTACTTCGACAGGCAAATGAAGTATCAATAGATTGACTATTATGAATCATCAATGAATATGTCAGGCTAGTAGATCTTCTGACAATTTAGTTAATTGCATTAAAACTTTACAAGGATGAATTAATTGCCAAGTGATTCTTTATGTTTGCAGAAGAAGTAGATTTCTGTTCATTTGTAAAACCACTGAGGTGATACCAGAAATTAATGATTGCTTCTCATTCAGATGCTTCAGACTAGGCTGTTTTCACATTATTGGAGAAAACAACAAATGAAAAAGCAAATGTATAGAGCAACAGCAGCCATATTTTACAAAGGAATAGAGGAATCCAATGGCCAGTGAAGAGCTACAGAAATAAAACAGACCACATGAATTCTACACAGGTATTTTAAATACAAAAAATTTGATTCTGATGTATACTCTAATATGAATAGCATTTTTTGACAATGCAGTGTTGTAACAGCACAGGAATAACCTATGACTTACAATGGACTCAAACTGATATTTGGGAAGGCCATGTGGAAGAGGTTAACAGTGAGACAAGATGAAGGTATGGATATCGATTCAGAAGCAGGTCTTAAAAATTTATGAAATGGTGCACAGACTTTTTTTACTAAAACAAAAAACCCCAACACTATAAATGTTGATGTGGGTAGGATTTTGTTTTGTGGTGGTTATTTCCTTTTCAGAAGAAAATATATTTAGTCCAATATCAAAATTAGGATGACTGCAGCTCATCCTGGCAGACAAAGCATAACTAGAAAGTTTGAGATGAGATTCTGAAGTACTGGTACTACCAAATCCTAGAAATTTTGTAACTACTTATTGTTAAATCTAGAATAACAGCAACATTCCTTAGCTTTTCATTTTATAAGTGTGATATTTCAACTTTTCATTTCTATTTATAAACAACTAAAATACTATACTATTTTAATTTTCTGACAGATGTTCTAGGAGAATTTGGAGTAGATTTTTGTATGTTTGCTGTGTAAAAAAGTAGATGAAAACTTTGGGGACTAAAATAGTGTCTATATGTGTAGGAAAAAGAAGATTAAACCCTCATAGGTAACTGAATAAGAAGTTATGCTTGAGGATGTTGTTCATCCTCAAAAGCAGATCATATGTCTTCATTTATAGAAAAAAGAAAAGTTTGACAGAACTCCAATTACTCATACCACAGAACGAAAATGCAGACAGGTAAGACATACTACAGATGTAATAACTACAGTCTGAACTAAGGAAACATCTTTTCTTTCACAACTGTGAGGAGCAACAACACAAGTCAAATTACACTTCCACTTGCATTTTTGTACACCTTCAAGGCTGCACAGACCGTTCAGATCATAAAAGCACAGCATCAAGTACAGCACGCAAGAATTACCATCCCCCGAACTATTTCAGGCTGTGAAGGCCTTGAATTGTAGCCATGCTAATCATCTCAGCTATGCTGAAAGCAGGACAGGCAATCTATTAATGAAATACATGAAAAGAAATTTACTGTGTAACTGATACCAGCAGGCTTGAGCTGCACTGCCTTTGCTTTTAAGACTCATTTATCTTCACAGGTTATCTGCTAGAACTGTTCCTGAGTACACTTCACTAATTCTCTCTGCTAGGAAAAAATAATGGAGTTCTTTAAATCCAAACACACAAGTATTTTCATTCACTTGTCTCCAGCTTATAATTTACCCATCTAATTACAGCAATAATTAAGCTGGAGATTTTATTATAAGTCTTTCCACAGGTAGCCACTCCAATCCACTGAAATTGTGCCAGAGGTTATTCAGGGAACCCATGTCTGTAATAGTAAACTTTCTATGAGATATAGCCAAATCCTACACCCAAAAGTAAATGGATAGTGGAAATTATTTCCCATACTTTAACAGCAACTGTCTGCTTTCCCAGACAACTAGCATGCTGTGCAGGCTCTAAAAGACAACCTATGTCATATCTTTGTACTAAATTCACTGTGTATTTGCAAAAAAAAGAAAAAAAGAAAATGCATATGTTAATCTTTTCATGATTAGCTAGGAATTCAGCATCTGAAATGTGGTAACTCTACAATAACTCCGAAAGGCTGCAGGTTCTATATTATCTGTACAGATTTATATTTCACATAATGTTAGCTCTGGTTAAATAGAACTACTGATACCACTAGCAGAAAGTATAATTTTGAATTTGCTTTGTTGCTAGGGCTGAAATAATACAGGAAAATGAATTAACCATAGCTTTTTGTATCAGTAAAGTGTATGGAGTGTTTGTAGCTTAGCAGAGATGTGTCATCATAAGAAATACTGACATAAAATAAATAGGAACAAGCTACAGGAAACCATTTCAACTGAATAGAAAGGAGGAAAAAACAGTAACAAAAGGTGGTTTTTTCCCCTCCTGTTTTAGCCTGCTGGCAAGCTGTATCATCTTGAACTCCCCCTAAAAGCCCCCAAAATTTTCATCATATATGCTGTGCCACATCTGAGGGAAGCTGAACAAGCAAAATATAGTAGACTACATTAAAAAAAAAAAAAAAAAGATAACCTACTACTATGAGAAGGCAGAGGTTGTGGACCTGTGTATGATAGACCAGTTTAAGAAAAATGCTTATTATATACTACTGTAGTGAATATATAACAGGCTTGTTATTGTATTATGAGACAATTCCTGGGTGCTGAAATACAGAAAATTGTCATGCATACAATTCACCTTCCTCAATGTAAATCCCAGTACGATTTTTCTTGCTTCTTAGGTTATTGGTTTTTTATTTGTTTTGGTTTTTTTATTTTTCCAATGGAATTCAAGGTTAGGAAAAGCACCAGCTATGAATAGAGTTTTACTCCAAAAGATTAGAGCAAAAGTAGAATTTTCAAAGTGAAGAAAACAAAGGAATGTTGGATTTTATAGGTTATCCTCACAGATGAGCTTCCTCTTTGAATGCACTAAGCAGTGCATTTAATGAAATAACAGTGCCCTCTAGTGACTTTATTAAGCACATTGTTAAAACTTTTTTTTTTCCCCTTAAATAAAGCAACATACCAAACCACCATATTCAAGTTTGAAAAAGATGTAGAATAAAATGTCTCTGGCAACTTAGTTATGTGCTCTTAATGGGATTTTTCCTACTCACATCTAATTAATATACCGGGAAAAAACCCGATAAAGACTTAACATAAATACACACAGGCATAAGTGGTACTACTTATTGTAGCAAATGTGAAAGAATAACATGGATGCTTTCTCTACGCTGACATATTACATTATCTTAATGAGCATCATCCATACTTACAAGAATACAAAATAACATGGCACAAATTTCAAATACAATTTTGAGAATGGAGCATGAACAATCCAAAAACCCCATAATTTAAACACCAAGTATTTCTGATAAAGTATCTATTACTGAAGATTCTGACATATCAAGATACAGTTTTAACAATCTTCCTTACAATCTCAATACCACTTTCAACTGAAGCAAACATTTAAAATATTACAAAATCCAGATTAATTACTCAGCTCATTATCTGTGACTCAGAGGTAGTTAAAAGAAAATCCAGCAAGGAATAAGCTCTTGACAGAATATTAATATCTACTTTGAACATTCTCACTTATGAAATATTAAATTTTCTTTGACTGTTATTAAATTTTGGGTTTCCTAACAAAAACTTTTATAAATAATATCAAAATTTTCTTCTGTCTGATTATCATCAAATGAATCATAGAATGGCTTGAGTTGGAAGGGACCTTAAAGATCCTCTAGTTCCAACCCTAGTACCATGGGCAGGGACACTTCCCACTAGAGCAGGTCGCTCAGGACTCATCCAGCCTGGTCTTAAACACTTCCAGAGATGAGGTGTCCACAGCTTCTCGGGGCAAACCTGTCTCACCAGCCTCATAGTAAAGAACTTTTGCCTAATGTCTAATCTAAATCTACCCTACACTAGTTTAATACCATTGCCCCTTGTCCTATCACCACACGCCCTTATAAAAAGTCCGTCTGCAGAGTTCCTGTAGGCCCTCTTCAGGTACTGGAAGACCACAATAAGGTCTCACTGGAGCCTTCTCTTCTCCAGGCTGAACAGACCCAACCCCCTCAGCCTGTCCTCACAGGAGAGGTGCTGCAGTCCTCTGATCATCTTTGTGGCCCTCCTGTGGACCCTCTCCAACAGGTCAATGTCCTTGTGCTGGGGACTCTAGAGCTGGCTGCAGTACTCCAGATTAGATAGACAATACTTTGAAAGTATACTTACACATCCTTTCACAAAAATATTTCCTTTGATGCAAATTAGCTTTTCAGACGCCTGTCCTTACAAGTGATTACTATTACTTATTTGAAAATAATATATCTCAGATCTTAAGGATCTAGCTGGACCTATAAAAGGTAGGTTTAGACCTATAAAATAAAGTTTATCCTGCTATGCAATTGAATTGTTGAAAACACATTACATATTTAGGTATGTTCATGGTTCAATACATCTGTCAACTTATATTTATAACTGATTCATTGGAGGACTGCTGCCTAAGATCACTTCACTTAAAAGATACTTTATGACCTCAAAATACTGCACTGCATTTATTTTCCCAACAAAAGGTAGGTTTTATGTGGAATACTGAACAGTGGGGGACAAGTCAAAATATTCCCCCATTCTCTAACATAGAGATTATCAATTCAGCAAAGCCTTTGTAGTCATACTTTAAAGCTTGGACTGTGGTTTCTACAGGCCACTTAATAACATATGTTCATGTAACAATCAAGCTTTTTTCACAGACATTTTATTGCTCCTTTAGCCTCCCCATTATCTTTTGGTATATATAGTCCACTCTGGGTTTTTATAATTTCCTACTTTTTTTCCCTGTGGCATCCTCACACATTTTAAATTGTACCTAAGCGTGCAGAACCGTTACTAAACTGGCATCTTCAGGATAACATAAATATCATGTCTTGTGGTCATATTAATTACTACCAAATAAAACATTTCATATGGTATTATAAAAGTATACTGTACTTTACATACATGATGTATTCAGATGATCATTCTGTAATGACCACCACCATAAGTTATAAACAAATTATACTTACTTTTGAGATCTAAATTTCTGGCTCCTGCTGTGCTCTGTGTTGTGATTTTAGTGTCTATCTTTACAGTGTGGAGATTGTTTGTATCCCTTGATATCATCACATTATGCCACTGGTTGTCATTCAGAGGTTTATTTGAACTTCCTTTGATGAGATTTGCACCATTTCCCAAGTCAAACACATAGTGTAAATACCTAGGAAAAGAGAAAAAAATTGGAAAAGTTTCCTTTTTCTTTACATAGCAAGGGGGCACTAATTAATATGGCTATTATTTCCTATTTCCTTGTACACCTCAGTACTGCTGGTAAAACCAGAAGACAACAAAGAATGCTAGATGGGAAAGCAACATTAATTCAGAGAAATCACCATTCATTTAGATAAGGTGAGCTGCAATCCCAAGTTCCTGGAAAGTAACAAGCACTCCATGTACAAACACATAAATATGTAGAGAAAGAACAAGAGGAAGGCTACAAACTAGTACTTTGTCATAAACACTACATAAGTTTAGATAGATAGATATTTACTTTCATACTTTTCAGGCATCTAGCTTCATCTGAAAGAAAGAGCGGCAATAAAGCATATGAAGTTTAACATGAAGAAACATTGATCAATTGCATATTTACAGTCAGATAAAGATTTGTATCTTAAACTTTCCCTTGTATTTTTCCTGTACATACATTCTGAATAGACTGGTTTTGTCATTATGCTAATCCATACATACCCTTTTACTAATTCAACCACAATGAAATCATTTCCATCGCCACTGTTAAAAAGTATCAATCCATCCAGGGAGGTTGTTTTGAACTGAAAAAATAGGTGCATGGATGTATATGCTTGTAGCGTAGCCAATGCAACATAACTTGCTTTTGTTTTAAAGGTTACAGGGTCTGCTATGATGTTCCTGAACCCAAATCTTGCATTTAGCTCACAATAATCGATGTCTCCGTTTTTACATAAGTCAATGTACGCCATGCCATTAAATGTAAGACTCTGTAGATGCCCAATGAAATTAGAAGGCACAGAAGAAAGGTAGCGCCGTTCTGTTATTATTCCTGTTTCTATGTTGTGGAATTCCAGTCGTGTGTGATCTCCAGCCATTTGACCTTTAAACAGTAACAAGAAGACACATGTTAGCATCTGAAATGGGAGGTCAAAAAGCACATCACGTGATTAAGCATCTGCATCAATTTCGCACTTTTCAGAATGTCCAGGGCCAATTCTTGGCTCCCAAGAGGATTCATGCAAACTACTGGTAAACATCTGAGAGCCTTCGTGCTGGGTTCCTAGATTTTCCCAGTTCTTTAACTGTTTTGTGTTTCTCATGGCGTACAAACAAGGTAAAGAGCAGATCTAGCCAAGCTGGAATAAAAACTGGCGTAAAACTGTTCTGCAATACAAGTTCTTACAGTTGCAGTGCAAAACCCTTGACAGGATGAGTTCCCTCTCTCCTTCTCTTGAACATACTATTCCAAGAAGAGAAAGTGAGCTCTGACCCAGACTGGAAGTGTTTAGCAGTGGGGTAAAAAAGCCCTGAGGCAGGCTTAAACAGCTGTATCTTCAAAGGTTTTATAAGCAGATGTCTGTGTACATGTATGTGAATAGAGAAAAGGTATATGAAAGCTAAATGTAGATATTTGGACTTTGCCCAGGGAAATGGATTCACAAACAGGTTACGTCACAGCACTGAGATGCAAGTATCAGTGAAGTTACAGTGAAAAGAGGTCTGCAAGCTTTAACACCATTCAGACCACACACACAAATTTGATAATCTATGATAAATATTTACAAGCAGTTTTCTTAGCTTCAGGGTGCATTCCATAGAAGAACTAACACTGTGGACATCATTGAACACTATCAGCATCTGGGATCTGCAGTCATATGGTTGAACACTGCAAGAAGCACCTTAATCCCCACAGGGAGGCCTTCTTGACATTCTTATTTCTGATCATCAGTTCTGAAGATACTATTTCCCATAATGTATTAAGCAAAGGTGGTTTCTTCCTTGCAGTAATGAGCCAGGAAGTTGTCTTGAAAAATGCCAAATCAGGAACTTTCTTCAAGGCCAAGTGCTGTATATTGGATCACAACCAGAGAGCTGAAGATCATGTTTTAGAGAAGAACATTATATATTCCCATTTTATATCAGTTCAGATGGCATTGCATAAATGTCACTGCAAAAATCCACTAAGCTTTGGCCTGTAGCACAGTATCCTCACTACACTGACTACCTTAAATATATTTCTTTCTTAAGGATAGTAATAAAATAGCTCCAGAATCTGGGCTCACATCCCAAATCTCCTTCTAACATTTCAGTTACATGAAGTTGCTAACAGAACTTGGGACTTCACATAATGCTCCACATTTGCAATTACTGAAATGAAGAAAAAAAAGAGAGGGATTGCAGTTTGTGCTTACAAGATTAGTTTTTTGGGGGTTTGCATTTGTTTTTGTGGGTTGTTTTGTTTTGGTTGTATTTTTTTTTTAACTTATCTGGTTAGTGCACAAAAGGCTTTACCTGTTGCAATGCTATGGGATATCATACAGAAAGCCACAGGAATTACTGGTTTTAATCATAAGATAGGTATCCTTTCCATTATCCAACTGTAGTGACCTTCTTCAGTTCACTTTTCTATAAATTACTAGGAAATAAAACTCCTCTATGATGAGCAAAATGTTAAAAAACACCTATATGATTTCCAGTGAAAGCTAGTTATGATTCTGAAAGATTATTATTTATCCATTCATCAAAGATAACTAAGCTCAATCCATGAGGAATAGGTGATATTTTATAACCTGTAAAATTGGAAAGTCAGGATGAATTATTTAATATCTTGCCTTCCAGTTTAACCTTTCTGGGTCTGATGGTTTGGGGTTTTTTTGTATATGAAAATTGAATCAAGAATTGAAAACACAGTGGGTGGTGGAGGCATGTTGGAATTTTTGTGAGAAAGTTCATTTTTTCCTCATGCTCTCTTAAAGACTACAATAACCTTTCACTTGGATGACTACCAGCTTATATTTTAAACACATTTCTGATTGTTGCGACATCTGAGGAAAAGTTCTAAGCAGTTTAGAGCAAAAGCACTCCAGTGTGATATGGAAACTCTTCCACTACCCTTTTAGGAATTCAAAGCTACTACACATTAAATGACATTGTATACATTTGAAACTTAAGTTCATAAAGGCTTTGCCAACACATTGTGTTGCAAAAAAAAAAAAAAACCAACCAAAAAACAGTCACAGTACTACAAGGCAATAAAGGTTTTCCATGTAGAAAATGTAATATTGATGGGACTAACAGCAGATTTCCCATGTTATGAGTCTTTCAAGATTCCTTTAGCTCCTTCTGTTATGCCAGTTCCCTCTTCACTGATGGAGGAAGCCAAAGATTGGCCACACAGCTTCCTGCAGGGAATTTAGGAAGATTTTTTTCTGTCCAAAATACTGGGATGACTTTCTTCCCTTGAATGAAAAACATTAAGCATCTGTGGATTATGCAAATGTAGGCAACTTCCAGCTTGAAATATTGACAGGGATTTCAATTGGCCAGCTTCTGATACAGATACTGGCATGAAGAAAGAATACAGTGTTGTACCAGAATGTTGGACCCACAGGCAACACATTCGCTTGATCAGGACACAACCAATAAAACTCACTGGCCTTAGCACCTAGAATAGAACAGTTCACTTGGAAGGGCCCTACAACAATCATGTAACCTAACTGCCTGACCACAGCTGACCAAAAGTCAAAGCACATTATTAAAAGCATTATCCAAATGCCTCTTAAACACTGCCAGGCATAAGGCATCAACCATATCTCTAGGAAGCCTGTTACAGCATCTCAGTTATTTGCTGACACCATGATATTAGATAGTAACTAGAGTTATATGGATGAAGACTGATTACACAAACTTACAGTCCTGTATTATTACTTCACCTGAATAGACTATATATGATGGAAATTAGCTGTTTTCATCTTAAACCTTCACATATATTTAGAAATTTTTTTGAAGATGCACTGAGCAGTTATGACAGAACCCAAAGGTGAAAGCAGTACTTCTTGGTGGTTTTGTAACCTGTAGTAATTGTAAATAAAAAAAATCTGCCATGAAAAGCCCAGGAAATGTGCATTTTATTCTAGACCCTATGTTTTATTCATATCTAAACAGCTTCCTCTAACTAGGAAATGTCCCCAAAGTAGCCTTGTTACTTAAGTTGCAGTTGAAGCAGCAAGATGATTATGTTTATCAGATTAAGTTCCTCCAATACTATATATTTATTGTCACAAACAACTGCTTTAGTCCATCTACTTTCTTAGGGGTATGACCCAAAGCATCATCGCATACACAGACTAAGTTTTTGCTTCACCTCCAGGAGACCTATTGATAATTTCTGATTCTAGAAAATGTTTTCTTGCAACTATGAATACATAGCAATTATTTTTCTACCAGCGACACATGGTCTTCGGTGTGCTGTTGAGGTGAAAAGGTGTCTTCCTTTCAAAAACTCATTAAAACTGTTAACTTTTTAACAAAGTTTGAAGCTAACGATAAAAACTATTGAATACTACGCAAAAACAAAGGAAAATACTAAATAGCTATCATAAAATTAGGTACATTGTATTGTGAAAGTAATTAGGGTCAGAAGCCAGGTCTGTTGCTATTAACAACACATATGTAGGCCGTATCTTTAAGAGAACAAAATCAAAGTCTTCTCTGTTACTGTTTCTGACAACATGCACGTAGGACTATTTCTAACATCTGCTAGCATTCACATTCTGATTTTTCTCCAATCCCAACTGCAATTTTAATATTTTTTTTAAAATCCTGTTATGCTGCCTAATCTTTAAATCTTGCATCAGTTGTCCTCAATAATTAAAACACAACAGAAAATCCCTAAAAAGTTTATGAAATTCTTTCATACTTCAATAGCTTAGAATTTACCCTTAGTATAAATTTAGCATGTTGCCAAAAGCATTTTACTTGCCTTCTCATTAGTGATGTATCAAATGACTTCTATCCAATTACTGTATAAAAACATTCAATTAAGTCAGCATGAAGGCTTTAATTAATTCCAATAGCAATGTTAGAGTAACATTAATATCAAGTGTAATAACGCACTTGTAGTACCAGTATTTCAAGAGGCGTAACATCGATTTTGGGTCTTACCCAGGAAAAGGAAAAAAACCATCTGCTGCTTTCAGATAAAGGCATTTTACTTCTGTCATTTTTTTGGTTTGTGTTTCCCCCCAGTAACACAAAGTCAGAATGCCACACTACCTGTCATGGCCTGCTGGTCATCCACCATTAACTTTAAACTTTTTCCTCGCCGAACCACACGCACTGTGTGCCATTCATTATCATTGAGGTTATAGCCAGCAAAAAGGGTTTCTGGACCTTTGCCTGTAGAATATGCCAAACAGTCATTATACAATCTTTGAATCAGTTTACATGTGAACCTCACAGAGAAAGAGAGAGAGACAGAGAGACTGGCTGGGCAAATGCTAAACCTCAACAAAAGTCACAGCAAGCAAGAAAATTACAAAGTATAAGCAAACCTCAAAATATAGAGCTACGATGTTAAAGCACATCTCCTGTATATTTAACTATGTAAACGTATTGTATATATACATTTAATGAACCAGGTTGTCACAAATAGGCACAGTCGACATCAATTTAGTTCTGTACATTCCAGTAGTATATCCTTTTAAGAAATGGGATTACTGCAGCCAGAAGAACTTCAGCATGTGTTTACAAGAGTGGATTATTGTTCCTTCATTAAAAATAGTTTTGGGGAAAGGTACAAGTAGTGTGTGTACATGTGTGTTATCTATATTTATCTATGTCAGTTTGTCAGCCTATGTTTATTAGGAGTTCTCAGAAGATAATCTATTACCTTACTAACCACAAGTATTAATATTCAGATCCAGTACCTTCTGTTGTTAGTAGATCTTCAAGCAATACTTTTTCTTTTAATGGATACTTTTTTTTTTTGTAATCTGCTATTTTTGTAAGCAGTACATTTCTGAAGCAAATATAATTCTATGTATAGCACAATATACTTGCAATTACTGAAGTATTCACAAATCTAGGAAACAGGATATCTTTAATATCTATGAAAAAAATGCTCAGGATTTTTTTTTGCTCAGGAATGATTACGGAAATTGTCCCTTGCACTGTTGACTGAGAAGGAAAAGAATGAGAGAAAAATCCTGACTATGAATTATCAGTGATATGAGTAGGTGATTGACCAAGCACCGAAGCAGTAATTCAGAACTTCTGTGCTCAAACGAGAGTTATTGGACCCATGTGGTGACTGCCTAAAAGGTAAAACTAATCTGCAATTAACAAATTACATTCTTGCAAAATACAGACCTTCCTGGCCCATTTTTCAGTTCCTGTGGCAGAATAAAGGCTGCTGATAACTAAGGGATATATAATGAATTAACACTTGACATGAAAACATTAGACTACACTGAGTTAGACCATTACCTCCCCTACATCTTTCTAGATGACTACATCCCATGTGTCAGTCTTCTTTTAAAGATCACTGGATCCGAAACTCTCGCAGATTTCTTTTTGGATTCTTTTCCACCAGTGCAGACTAGCTATGATGGATGATTACTATTAATAAAAGGGTACTATATGATGCTTAAAAATCAAAGCCTCTCTGACTTCAGGACTACACAGCAGGAAAAGACACCAATAGCTTCATGTAGATGTTTAGTATTATTGGACAGTTTTTATCTTGGAATTTTCCTGTTTTCTATCAGCTGTTTTTTTAATTGCTGCTGGTTTATTGCTCTGCCTTTGTAGTCAATCTTTGTTATTTTAAGCACGTCAAGAGATCTCCAGGAATGAAAGTAATAGCTAGAGCAAAGGCAGTGAGATCCTGATAACATCATGTTGCTTTCTCTATGCCTCTGTATTGACACTAAGCCAGGAAAGGTGTGCAAACTCAGCAGAAAGACATACATGTACTCCTTAGTGTCAACTATCTAAATAGTTCTGTTCCTTATGTGTTTACATTCTTTGACAAGCAAAAGACCAATTTTGCATAAAGCTTAAGTACATAATGCTCTTGTTGGATAAGGTGCTATAGGTGCATTATTCAATGCTCTTTAAGCAATTTCTGTTCTTTATTCTATTGGGCACTTCAATGGAAGCAGTTTCTAACTAGATTTGGGAGACAAGGGAAGGATTTACAAAAAATGCTTAAATTATGTAAGTAAAAACCTTAGTGAGAGTCAATAGGCCTGCCTAGAAATACATGACATACTATTATCTTAAACATGTTAGCCCATTTTTTAGTTCAACTCCTATTTTTTTTCTTTAATTTTTAAAGTAGCTCAATATTAGCCACCCTTATCTCACAAGAGATGTCTAAAAGACCTAAAATCATATGCAGTTTTAATTTGCTCGCCCATAAACAATCTTAGTGTTTCATTCATGTAAAGGTGCCTCAGTGTAAATAAATATCAAATCCAACTTGGCTGCTCACATTTATATAGGCAAATGTCTATTATCTTTTAATGGTTAGAGACTTGTAAACTCTTCCTGATGTAAAATTAAATGTACGTTTTCCTATGTATCAGTCTATTTCCTTTGCAAGAGTACTCCAAATAAAAATATCAGGTCAGAACTACCTGTGGCCTACATTTGTCCACAATGTGCGCAATCCAAAACTGGATTAAGGGAAACTATGGTGAAAGGGCTATGAAAAAGAAAAACTTGGGAGCAGTGCAATGAAAGTCTTTGCCTTGTAGAAACTAGCTACTTTGCATGGAAAAAGAGTCTTTCCTTTCCTGAAGCTTATCTCTAACAGAGAAGAGGGGTTTTTGCTTTCTCATAGGGAATACGAGGAACTACAAAATAGGAAGACCCAGTGCCCAGCTACTGTATATGTGGATACATTATTAAATGGCATTGGTCAGCTTCATAGTTTATATCAGTACTTTCCTCACTGACTTTCAAATACATTGACCTGAGACTAATTTGAACCTTATATTGTTGAGATCATAACACTTCAGACTCTTCTTCTGTCCTGGTTTATAGTGCTGTCATTTATAATGAATCTACTATATATCTCAATCTACTGTATCATTGGCTCTCCAAGTCTTATTCTAAGTTTATACTGATCTAATTCCACTTCATTTAAATCACATCAGCAGAAAGTAATGTTGTATTTAAATAAAGATTGATATATTGCCACTTTTGAGGTGTTGACACTTTTTTTTCTTTTCTTTAAAAAAACCAATGTCTTTTTTTCTATTATCTCTGGACTGATACTACTCTTCCAACATTATGTCCCTCCACTTCTATTTCTCATTCTGTCCTTCTGCTGGAACTCATTTGTGCCTTTCTAAGCAGGACACGGTTAATTTGCTTCAAGTACTCAGCAGTTGCTCACTTTCTGAGCTACCAGTCCTTTCAGATACTAATACCTTAATCATAAACCTTTCCTTTCAGAGATAAGTTGTAACCTGCAAAAATCCACTAAGTAGCTCCTCTCGCTTAAGTATTACATTTATTATCAATGGCTATATTAGGCTCTTTCACATTTTAAAGGTTTAAATTACTACTACATTTTATGGACCCCTAGAGTGAATGGACAATACCAAATAAAAAAGTATAGGCATTTTTTATGGCCTCCACAATTCGCTCATAGTCCATCATGCCAGTAAAATCTGCACATCCATTTAAAAGCAGATTAATTGCTTGTACAACCATCTTTTATACAGGAAAATACAGACTGTGCAGACAGACGGTAGAGGTACAAATCTTGATGATGCAATTGATTACAAACTAGGACATAAAAATGTAAAATCCCAAACATCCTAAATTATAGGTTTACTTAGGCACCCAAGGTTTAACTTTGTTTTCAGCACATCAGCTATGGTCCTTTTTAACAATAAAGGTAAGAAGTATGACTTTCCAAAAGAAAAATCTCAGTGTGATGAATATTCTAAATGTTCTCCAGAGATACCTACTCTCTCTACCACCTTGTGGGGAGCCCATTCAGCCTAATTCAAGTGCTGAATATTTGCTGAATTCAAATGGCCCTGTAAAAGGCATTCTTACTTTTTCATCTTATAGATATCTATCCTGTTGTACTTAAACTGGGAGATCTTTTTAACCAGCTATTTGAAGAGAACTTTACAAAAAGCAAACTGATCACTTTGGAACAAGATACTAGCTTTTGGTATTGTACCAAAACACATTCAATACTTCTTGTTTGAACCAAAGACAGGAATTATTACTGGCTCTTGCAATGCCATCAATCACCACTAAGGCAACAAACTTGTTTGGAGCACTCATTCTGTGATCAAAAGTAGATATTAAAAATGAAGTATCAAGAGAGACTACCAAGGGAGACCAGATGTCTCAGAGAATGTTATACTAACCTGTGGAACTCAAGTTAGTTACAGGCAAGTCACTACTATCTCTTTGTCAGTATAAGAAATGACAATCAGCCTAGTTCATTAATGCTATGCATAGTACAGCAATCAATATCAGGTGGCATTTCCCATTTGAAATTGAAGAGTGTAAGTGGACAAAACAACAAAACCCTGAGGTGACTTAAGTTAATAGACAATATTACATTGAGGTGAGGAACACTAGGATTTTAGATGGAGTCTTACAGCTAAAATAATATATACATGGCAAACTCAGTTGTAAAGTAAGGACATCTGAGTGGCCCCTGAGAGACACTTTAAGTGTGTTATTGTAAATGCCTGATGCAGAACCAGAGAACTGTGTGCGATCTAATTTATCCTGCATTGCAATCTAAGCTTCTGTTCCAGCAAACAGACAGTCTCAAGGCCACTGTGCAAGCCTCATGGGGTGTTTGTATTACACCCCACTCTGAAGCACAAAAAGTTCAGAACAGATTCCTCCAGAACTAGATGCAGAAACACAGGATGGCACAGGGGAAGGCATTTTAATTTTCATTACCCTTTCTATAGTGCTTGGCTGCTACAGTTCAGGTCTTCCAAATCACACATTTACAAAGTTGAATTTAAAATGTCAATCTTTTTAGTGAACCTACTATATTTTAAATGACTGCATCTGTGTCACCTGGAAATTCCCTGACTGTATGTTTCTTACTAAAAGAAAAATTTAGTTGCCTTTTAAAGATCAACAATATTTATCAATTTATCAACTGATAAATTGCCCTGAAAGAGTATTATTGCAGGTCAAAGAAATTTTGCCAACTGCATTTTCTTCCTAACAGATTCACATAGAAAATTCCACAAGAATAGCACATACACTGAATTGTATCAAGCAAAACGTATCAAGCTGCACTGGTTGAGAAAAATGTTCCAGCCCACAATAGCTCTATTATAGGCAAAATTGCTTTTGAAAATTTGGGTAAAGTATTGGCAGCTTAGGTTATTTTTAATATTTTTTAAAGCATAACCTGATGTTTCAGAAATTAAAACCAAAGAGGTTAAAATTGCTAATATTCCTTAGCCTTCCTTTCAGCTTTAGAATAACTTGCTCATATTAATTTGAGTAACAAAAATATAGTGTTAAATATTTCTGCACATGCACTCATACAGAAATTTAGAAAGTTAAACAAGGTACTTTTGAAAATTCTGCTGGCTTCCTCTACATGACCAAACTACAGACTACATTTAATGTAGATCTAGGTAACTAGTAAGAAAAACCATCACGCATAGTGAATGCACTGGTAAAGAAAAATCCCCAGAAGGATATAAAAAACAACCAATCCATGAATGAAGCACCACATCCAGGTCTGAGGACAAAGTTTTCTGTAGCCATTTGCCTGTTTCTTTTCTCAGAACATCAGAAAGTAGTAAAGTTTTGAGTTGCAAGTCAGTCTCTAGACACTCCTGACACATCAAAGTATACATAGAACATATATATATGTTCAGAAAACCAGAAAGTGTGCTTTGCTGGTTAATAATTGTGTCTATATTAAGTTGAACCATATTTAACAAAGAAAGAAAAATTAAAAAGAAAAAAAATGTTTTGAAATTGCAATTACAACTATACATGAACTCAGAGTACGTGAGGGGATAAAACTGATTTTGTTACTGCATTGTGAAATATGTAACCCAGCTCAGAGACATTTCTCAACACATTTCTTAAGACATTTATTGTTGGGAATCTGCTTCTTTTTAATTTAGTTTTCCAAGTCATATATCGAAGTAAGTGAAACACGAACAGCCCTAAGGACATGTAATTTTCCTTCTTGGAAATAATGAAAGAAGCGTGTCTTTTGAAAACTAAAAGCAGAACTCAGCTAGATCACTGTATTTTTTAATAAGAGCGCAGTTTCTCTTTTGTACTGTTCTCTAAGGATCATGACTACCAGAAAACATACTAAAGGTACTGAAGGTTTTATGATTCTACCCCAAGGCCTTGAACTAAACCACAAAGTCAATGAGCTTGAAACATACGTTTGTTGTTTTGTCAGCTCATTGCTGAACATTTTCAGCCAAATTTTCAGGAATTATGTTGAGCTTGACAGGTGACTTTCCTGTAAGTAAAGCGAGCATGAACTTTCAATACCTAACTTTATGCTAATTTAATACAAGCTTCAGTGCAGGATTATTTATTTTTGATTTAGTGCAGGTAAAAAAATGTGTGCTCACAAAGATCATGCAGCATCAAAAACCCACTGTAAGGTCATATGTTGTATTGAATCATGCTATTTTTTTTTAAGTGCACCCTAATCCTAGGACTCTGAATTGCTATTCAGCAGATTCTCCTCTGCAAACTACTTATGTAATTTTTAGTAAAACTTCATTTGATTTTACCTTAAATCAACATGTCTACTATAATGAAAAATTCATAGAATTTTAAGTGTTTTGTTTTAAGTAAGGTTCACTTAACACAAACTTTCAAGCCAACATCTTCAACTTCATTCTACTTATGCTACTGGAGTACAACAGGAAAGCAGCTATTTCACTAGCCTAGTATCCCATTTTCTCAGCCAGGTCCCCAGTCCCCAGAACACTCCTGTAGCCAAGCCTGAGAAAAGGTTGCAGAAGGATGACAGTAAACGAAGGACTTGAAGAACCTGTACTGAGTCACTCCCACAACTCACCTAGACACCCAGTACACTGAATAATATGGGGTGGGGGAAATGAAAAAAAAAAAATTGGCTTGATAACTGGAATCCTTTGTTTGTTTTTTTAAAGGATATTCCACTATAAGCTAATGTATTGCACAAGGAAGAATAAAATGGGAAATTTTAATTCATTTACAATATTGATGTTTTCCCGTGAAGAATATTTGTATTCTAGAGAGCATTCTTATACTAGAAGTTTGTTTCAATGAAAAATTCATTTTAATATTTATCAAAACTTTGTAAAACTAGAGGAGAAAAGAATAGCTAATTCATCTGCAATTATTAGTTTAATGAGAGTTGTAATGAAAATAGGACTGGAAAAATCATAAGCATTGACTTGGTATTATTTTGTATGGGAGCTGCCAAGACTAGCATGAAATCCCAGATTTAAGTAATACTGGAATTAATTTTTTTAGAAGTATTTATTATTCTGATAAGACATTGTTAGCCAGGATCTCTAGTATTCATTAACTCTGTGTGAATTCAGAGTTCTGTCAGTAATACCAATTTGTGAGATGTGGCCTTAAAATAAGGGTAAAAAAAGCAACTCTAAAGATGAGTTCAAGTTCATTTCCTGTTTTCCCAAGTTAAGTTAGATTTTTATCTCAGACGACTTATTACTCTTGTCTTGACTACCCAAACAAAAAGCCCCAAACTCTACAACACACAAAGGCAAGACGACATACATTGCCTGTCCTGGATTTCTAGAAACAGTGAGAAAATTCCTCTAAGCTCTCAAAGAAATGGAAGAATGATCTACTATCAGTGTCCTTTTCCTTAGATATCCTCTGCAAGTTACTATTCAAATAGAGCCTCAGCTTCCAGAGGAACCGAGTCATCTTGTACGAACCTGAGAGATATGGAGGAATTCTGACTTTAAAGAAGGATTTTACCATGAGACAGTTGTCTAAATAACTTTGATAATTTGGACCTTAATTGCTGACCTGCAAATTGCTAGTCATTCAGCTAATTAAAAAAAAAAAAAAAAGACTGAAATCGACAGCTGCTACAGGGAACAGATACAGCAGATCTCTAAGTGTACTTTGATGGTGCAGGCACCCTTTACAAGTCTGAAGAACCTGTGCTACTGTTTTCTCCTCTTGTCTGTCCTCTTTATTTTCACTTAACCCTAATGAAGGAAAAATAACCTAACATACAGAGATTTTTTTCAGAAAATGTTGGTACACACTTTGTTTTGTTTTTCTGAGAAAATTGCAATATTTGTACTTTTGTCAGATTGTAATTGACAACTGGAAAGAAGCAGAAATGGCTTTAACAACACATTAGTCTTTCTGACTTGGATATTGACTGTGCCCATTTATATCAAACCATTGCTGTCAAAATTCTGAAGTACATTTTTAAATATAATTAAGCACAACTTTAGGATGTTTTTCCATAATTTACCTTTTTTATAAAAACCATTACCGTTATGCTTAGGAAAAAAAATTAACATACAAGGAAAAAAAATCCCACTTAAATACTTCATTTTACCCTTGTATCTTTCACATTGTGCTTAAGAATAAGCAGATTGGCAACCAGTTGGCATAGAAAATAATTTGGACTGTGACTTTATTTTAAGAATGAGCTCCTCAATTTACTGGTGTCTTCATCCCAAGGCATAGATGTTATAGAATAGTAACAACTAAATCTCACACAATTTATAATTTTTTTTTATGAAAAAGATTAATTATAACATTTTACCTAGTTAAGGGTAAAGAGAAAAAAGTTTAAACATTTGTGATTATTGATTATTATTTAAATATTTAAAAATACTTTCATACTCATCATGGATGAAAAAGCACAATTTCTTGACACTGCTTATTCTTGGATGCTTCTACAAAGACAAGAGTCACGCAAGGAGCACTAAAACAGATTTGTTTTTTGATTATTTTCACAGACTACAAATAGATGAATACAAAGGGTGATCTCTGTTCTATAAATAGCCTGACTTCAATGGGTATAGGATTGGTCTCTGATTTTTTCTGACTTACACAAGAGATGATGTTTAAGGCCTACGCTTATTTTCCTGTATATTCCTGAACTGTTTCACAAAATTCTTGCAAAACCACACTTCTCTGATTTGCATTTCTTCATTACTATGTCACCTCATTCTTGCCTCAGGTTTATCCTCGTAAAATTTTGTCACTACAGTGTAATAGATCACAGCTACTTTTAGAAATTTTTTGCTTCTGAAGAGTTCAGCTACACCAGGTTTCACCCAAAATTTAAGATTCCTGCTGTTCTTATTGATACAAGCTACAGGGCAGAGCATCTAGCGTATCAACAATAGTAGGGTCATATAAAGTGTATGTGCCTTAAGATTTCAATGCTCTAGTCCTATTTAAAAAGGGCAAACAATACACATTAGCAGTTGTTTGAATCTTTCTTATAAGCAAAATTAGTTTTAAAGAAAAAGACCCCGAATTTTTCAGTGAAATTGTATACGATAGTGTAAATATTCTTTACATGCTTATTTTAATTTTGTGATGGGTCTGACATCCCATATCTGCAAGAAACCAATCTGAATACTAATTAGCAAGGAATCTATAAGGATTTCCTTATAAAACCAGGATTATTTTCAGACATACTTTTTCAGGATTGCTGAGCCTAAAATAAAAATTAAAAACTTACTATGGACTTATTCCAATAAAGATTTTGATGGGAACAAAAGTGCTCAACTGTCTTAAATATCACTTAGGTTTGAGACAGTTTGCATAAGTTTTATATGGCCTTTTATTGAAAGTAAATTTTCAGCAAATCTTCCACCTTCATGTGATTTCTTCCCCAAAAGACCAATGTGTGTTACTTTCTTGAAAACAAGGCCTTTTTCTGCATTGTGAATCAAACTTTTTATGCTATGCTTCACCTGCTTCTAAACCTATTACTTTCCAAACATATGTTTATAATTGCTAAATGAAACTGAAGTTAACTGTGACATCTGCAATAGTGAGTTTTAGTTTTACTTTTTCCTACATTCCTACATGCTCATTTTCAACTTTTTGAGAATATAATTTTGCAATTATGGCAGCTCAAACATCTGTACACTACCAGTATGGACAGTCAAGCACCTTTTGCTATGTGTTACTTCCAGGCTGTGACTTGCCTTGTGTCTTACATGTCCATATAAAACTAAGCCAGCATGACTTTTAAAACTATGTAGATGGAATTGATTTCAACACAGAATCTCTCAAGCACTCTATTGCCATTTATTATTTCTTTATGACTGTGCTTAGCATCAGTGACTGACAATTTCGTTGTCAAAAAAAAAAAAAGTAAGCTTCTTGACAGAATTTCCTACTTGTATTCTTCTAAGCTGCACTCTGTATCTTGGTTTATGTAATTTTAGGAACTCAAGAACCCATGTTATCATCTTTCCTAGCTAATGCTGCTCTTATTCATAGCTGATTATCTTGTCAACTGACTTCCTAAATGTTTCCTAGTACCTGCAAAACATTAGATGGAGATGCAAGAATACTTTTTTCCCTGAGAGCCCACCATGTACATGGTTTCCTACTAGGAAACAGCATACTTACTTTGAAGCTGATGGAAATGCTACATAGCAGAAACTGCATGGACAATTCCAAGTATAGAAGTAACCACAACAGAAATTCATCAGGTAATTTTCACCTATACTCAGCAACTGAAGTGCTTAAATTTTGGTGGAACTAGAATTCCTTAGATGGCAATGAACATACTATCTATGCTTGTTATTCTTAATTTCTGATCCCATCTCCACAAGTCACACAAAGAATTCATGGCATGTGAGCGAAAGATGGAATTGTTGACTTACCTACTCGGTCTTCCTTTTCCAGACAGATTTTACTATTAGCAAGAAAAGTCTTAATGTGGAGAGGTGGATAGGAACATTTAACTAATGAAATGCTATTTCTACAGACATGTACTTCACTCCTTGAAGGAAAATCTCACAGAATATAAAACGAATGAGAAATAATACCAAAGAATTGTTATAAACTATGTTAACCCCAGCTCCCTTTTTTCTTATTCCATGTCTTGGTCTTCATCTTGTATCTTGTTGCTTCAAGACTAGACAAATAACAGTTGAAGAATTGTTTGCATACTTCCTAAAGGGAACTGCATCTCAGAAAGCCAACCACATCTTGATGTCTCAACTCAACAGAGTAATATCTCCTTTGAAGTGACTTGTCTGATGGATTGAGGCCTAGAAATCAGCTGGAAGGGAGCATTAGTTAACCTCTCGTATGTTATCCAAAAAAGGAGAATTGTGCTTGGATGTTTTTACAACTACCTGAATATAATTCATTAAAGTCAGTGTCAACAAGAGATAATAAGGAAGCAGTTATTTAGTTCCAGTAATAAGCTACTGAGTGTTTAAAATGTTATGATAAATGTTCCATACATTTGAACAGACACAAATGTAAAATGTGCTCAGTACAGTGGTTTTAATATATCAGTAACATGCACTGGGTAGATGCATTGAACGCTATTAGGTCTACAGAAAACACACACTGAAAAAATTACTGCTCCTATAATATTAATGGAGAATAATATTGTAGCTAAGTGCTTGTTAAACTTGTGAGATCTTGACTTGTAGAGAAGTGAAACAATGACAAAATAGCCAAGCTTTTCTTTCAGTTATACAGCTAAAGCTAATACATGCTTACACAGTATTTTCTACAGATACAATAAAGGAAAGGCTATCAAAATACCACAGATAGCTCAGAAACCAGGTTCTGTGAACTTGAATTTATGGAAAATAGGTAGAAAACTAATTCTGAATTACAGTGCTACATATGGAAAAAGACAGACTCTACACCTATCTACTCTTCACTACTATAATCAGGTCCCACTGATCTTAACACTTAAGGAGTAATTGCTTATCAGGGATTTATTTCATACTTCTAGAAGTATAAATGTAACAAAATCATTTTAATGGAAGCGAAATTTTTGTTTGGTGCCTCTTTTTTCCTCCTTTTTTTTCCCCTTAATTTCTTTGATTGAAGAAAAGGTAGTCAAGCTTTCCCTCAGAAGATGTTCTCCTAATCACTCCAGACTAAGAAACAGGACCTGATCTGACTTTCACTGAAGTTGTTACACCTTTTTCACAATGTAGAAGTGTTGTATTCATAATATCTATTAATATGAGCGGGGCAAAGAAAAACCTGGCAATTCACCTCAACTTATGTTAGACCTACACAATGGTCCCTGCCCGTGTCAGTAAGAACCATACATCTCATTCAAAACTCACTCTCTTCAATCCTCTATTTTCCCTCTCCCTTACCTCTTACGTATATATATAGTTTTTAAAATACCCCAAACACTCATTACATGAATTCTTTACAAGTATATATTAAGACAGAATGATGGCTGTGAGCATGTGATGCGTTGATCAGAAAAGCAGCATCTACCTGCAGAGAGATGGCAATTTGTTTGGTTTTCCTTGAAAAGTTCTGGAGATAAGCACAGCAACATTGATTCAATAAAGCATTGCACTCATAAAAAGGCCTACGTGTATTCTTAATATACATAAATGTTTCCTGAACTAAACTTTAAATAATTTTACTATATTTTTAGACAGATTTATTTGGCAAAAAGCTAAGCCACTATTCAAACTGTAGTACTATAATCGCAAGACTGTAGTATTTCTCCTTAGAATTGTCATTTACAGGCACTTCTGAATGTTTCCCACAAATATATTAACAAAGGAGCATAACACCAGCATTGTTTCTTAGAATCAGAGTCTCCTAAGAAACAAATGAGGAATAATGTGAAATACAAAAAAAAGGTATTTATACATGAAGTCTGTATTTCCAATTTGAGTATCAATTTTGAAGCATTAGCACAGAATATATATGGAAAAGACCTCCTAGATCATCAAGTCCAACCATACCCATAAAGACACCTAAAAACACCCCAAACACCTAAATACCCTGATAAAACATTACTTCAAAAACACAAAAACACAGAACACAAAACACACAAAATAACCCCCTACATGTCTACCACTAGAGCACATCCTGAAGAACCAGGTCTACCCATTTCTTGAATATCTCCAAGGATGGTGATAACCACCTCCCTGGGAAGGCTATTCCAGTGCCTTACCACTCTTTCTGTAAAGAATTTCTTCCCAATATCAAATCTAAACCTCCCCTGCTGCAACTTCAGACCATTTCCTCTGGTTCTGTCAGGAGTTACTAAGGAGAAGAGACCAACACCCACCTGTCTACAATCTCCTTTCAGGTAGTTGCAGAGGGCAATGAGGTCCCCCCTCAGCCTCCTCTTCTCCAAACTAAACATACCCAGTTCCCTCAGCCTCTCCTCATACGACTTGTTCTCTAAACCCCTCACAAGCTTGGTAGCTCTCCTCTGGACATGTTCCAGCATCTCGATGTCTTTCCTATAATCAGGGGCCCAGAACTGAACACAGTATTCAAGACGAGGCCTCACAAGGGCTGAGTACAAGGGCATGATAACTTCCTTTCTCCTGCTGACCACACTGATACACACATTCCTGATACAAGCCAGGATTCTGCTGGCTTTCTTGGCTGCCTGGGCACACTGCTGATTCATATTAAGCCAGCTGAGCTTAATATGGCTCAGCTGAGCCGTGCTGAGTTACTGTTATTTTTTCTTAATACTGAATGCTAACAGTGATTTTTAAAGAGCTAAAGACCAAAATATTTTGCCAGAAAACACCTGGTATTAAATCAAAAATTTATTCACAAAGCTTAGTACACATGAAATGGCAAACAATTAACAGTTTATCCTAATTGACTGGTTTTGTCTGTTAACTGAGAATTTTTTTTTTTTTTTGATAATTTGTTGAAACGTTGGCTTGTGTTATCTGCTGCCATCTGTGTGGTAATACTCTTTCATAGTATCTGATTACAAAGTTCAGAATGACTGTATACAACATAGCTCATGATAGATTCATTCACTACTTTCACTATTAATTTGTTTGCTTTGAATAGAGGGTATAAAGTTAGTGAGAAAATGATTAGGAAAAGAAGCTGCAAAACAAGTGGGGAAATGGTGCATAAGACAAAAGCTGCTATACTGAATATTACACCTGAGTTGTCTACTGTCTTGCCATCTGCCTTTGATTATGACTAGCAACTGATGTCTAGAAAGGAGCAATATTAAGGGACTTTCCCCTAACTATTTGCTACCAGCTTCTATCAGCTAGTAAGGTGTATCTAGATCAACATTAATACCAATAACTTCTGTTCCATAAAAAAAAAAAAAAATCTGTTTGGGAACATTAGGGTGGCCTTACCAGGTGAGACCAGAATACCACCTAGCCCAACACTGTGCTATCAGCAGCAGCTAAGAAAAGCAGGGCCACTGTATAGTAATTACTATTCTAACAATGTCACAGCTTCTAGTGACTAAAATTAGGGACTACTGGAGATACAGGAACCACCTTATAACAAAAAGGACTTGATGTATTTCAATTTTATGATACTTATTAACTTTCTGCTGCTTCTTATGACTGTATAATTATATATTTGTACAAGTATAGTCATATTCTCTCAGGTGTTTTTTTTGTATGTGGGTTTAGTGGTATTTTTTGGGTTTTTTTCGTTTTTTTTGGGGGGGTTTTGTTTGGTTGGTTTGAGGTTTGGGATATTTTTTCTGTGTTTGGTTTTGGGGCTTTGGTGTGGTTTTTTTTGGGGTGGGGGG